>JAMZAV010005504.1:0-53009 GCA_024449915.1 Sweltsa coloradensis
AAACGTTTGCGGGACTTTAGCGTTTTCCTAGTTACTTTTTCAAGTTCCATTACAAAATTATAGTTGATATGGTATTACCAATTAACAATAGATTTTAAAATATCTATAGTGGTCCAAAGACTTGTTTTTTGTAAACAATGTAGGTGATTATTGTCAAGTAACTAAGATTATGCTTGTTGATGATATTCTTGTAAAAGGCTTATAATAAAACCTTTATTTGGAAGTCTTCCAGCAAACTTTGTCAACTTTTTCTTTCAAAAGACACTATATCACTATAACCTTAATGTAGATGTAATATATGAACGTTCTAGCCCCACCGGTTTGGGCAGAATCGCTGGCCGATTGAAACTGACGAATTTGACCGTAGTAGCAGTAGTAGTAGCTAACATCCTTGAAGTGATTTTGAGCATGTTTCAAGGCATTTTTTTACCAAAAGGAATGCTCGTACCCCAACAAAATTTGGCATGTGTTGTCAGGTACATAAATTCCCTCTAGTTTGATAGTTTTCAAGTTCACATCACGCTTCATGACGGCTGGGTAACACCTCGAAATCACCTCAACTCTGCTTGCTGTATAAGGTGCCTGAGTGTATAGCGCACTACGGCTTGGCTGCGGCGCCCTAACGGGCACCTAGAAACCAATTTTGTACAAATAACAGATTTAAAGATTAACTAGGAAGCTTCGCTAACACGTTTTAAGGCGCGTTCTTGGATGAACGTAATTTAAAAAACGAAAAAAGCGTAAAATTGCAATTTTCATGATAAATAATTTTTTGATTGTGCTCAAAAACCAAAATTTAAATATTAATTCATGAAATTAAGGTTCTGTGAAAACATCATTACAAACGGATAAAGCATGTAGGTGTTATAAGTCGAAGATTTTTTTTTTAACCGTAAAAGTTCGTAAAATTGCGATTTTCATGCGAAGTAATTTGTCGATTGCGCTAAAAAAAACGTAGCAGTTCTAAATTCAGAGATTTCGAAGCCCTCTAGAAAATTTCATCGCAATTGGAGTATCGGTTTAGCCGGAATGGTTTTAACAAACACACAAAAATACAAACAGAAAAAAGAAAGAAAAAAAGGAAAAAAACATTCCGGATTTTTTTCTCCAGTGTAGGAGAATGGAATCTTCGCTTCGCTCGCTACGCTCATCCAATCAAAATTACCGAAGCTCTGTTCGATCGTAATAAATATTTGATATTAATTAAGGAGGTCTCTTCATAGATTCAGCTTTTTTGCATGTTTTCCCTCTGAAAGTGCATGGTTGTGGCTCTTCGGTCCTGTTGTTTACGTTGGTACTTTTAAGACGGTTACAATGTAAAATGCCGACTTTTAAAATCGTTTGATCGACCAATTTTCGAACTCAATTTTTCACTTTAAAAAATTAAATCTTTATGTTGATTGTTAACAAAGGATATGTGCACACACGACATTTACATATCCACATTTCCAATTACTGTCTCCAACACAAACCACTTGAACGTATTTGTTGGCAGCTACTAACTGCTGCCAGTTAATAAGTTACAAACAAATCTAACCAATATTTTAAATGTGCTCTGATAGAGACATGAATACATACCGTACATTCTAACTTGGCGCACTGGTGCAATCCACAACAGGACAGAACTTATGTAGCCGTGACTGCTCTGACCTCTGAGTTTTTATACATGAATTTAGTGTTAAAAGATAGCTAGGAAGCATTAGAACCTCAGGTACCGTTATCTCGTGAGTACCCACAGTATTTAATACGCATTTTAATTTTTAAATATTGCATTTTTCACGGATATTTTATGTTGACATTGCGTATCTAACGAAAACAAGGATATTGTTTATTTTCAATTACTATAACCAACAACATGACAGCTACAAAACACGAGGCATTTTTTGAACTATTGCTTAAGAAAATGTCAATAAGTAACATTGAATTTGAGTTCATGAAATATGACATTTCCCCAAAGGGTATATACAGCAACAGAGGAATGCTTGAAAAATTATTTCATACACTAATTAATAAACGTAAAGTTGACGTTCATCAGGCGCTCGATACTTATGTTGCTACGGTCAAGCTGAAGCATTTCTAGTTAGGCCTAAATCAAATAAATTGGACCTACAAAAGTCGACTGAAACTTTGCCGAAAATTCTTTCACAAAACTATACTACAAACAAAGATTGCAACACAGCCACAGTAGGCCTATTGATGAAGAAATGTTAGAACTTAAGAAGAAATTACTAGATTCAATGGATAACCAAAAAAAATTATATACTATTGTTGACAATCAAGAGGGTATTATAGATAAATTTGAAAACAAGATGCAATAACTAAAAAGAGCTTTTTGAAATTTACAAAGTAAAACTAAACATCGTCGAAAAAAAACTGGAACTTTCTACTCAATCTAAATGTTATAACCAACTACAGCCTTGTGTGCTGTCAGAAATCGGCACAAATAACGCCGGTAGTAGTGATTTTTCAATTGAATTAGATCCACTATGTAATGGCAGTAAACCCTCTGCCTCGTTTCAGTGTCGCAAACACTCCATTGAATCATCCAATCTCCTTTAATATCAAGTGAAGGTAGACCTCGTGGATCAATCCATGTGCAACATCAGAAGCTTAGACCTACTCTTGGTCCGCGCAAGTCAACGTATACACAAGAGCAACCTAAAGTGCGTATGTTTAGTGACAGCCATGGACGTGAGCTAAGCCACAGAATCACATCTCAGCTATCTGGAAACTATGAAGTCTATAACATTTGCAAACCTAATGCAATGCTGAAAAATGTAGTTGAAGACGTCCCTTCTTCCATGCCTCCCTTTAAAACTGCCGAGACTGGACTATTATAATTGCTGGCACAAATAACATGCCAAATGACTGTGAAGCGATTGTGGATGATATGAAAAAACTTATTAAAATCCCACGGTCGTGTCCTCTGATCATAGTTGGTATACCATTTAGATATGACACGTTAAATTTCAACAAAAGAATCCTAGACATCAATCAGACTATTTATAAATTCATCACTGCACAAAAAAATTGCTATTTGTGGACATGTCTGTAATGAAACGATCAGAGTTTACTGTGCACGGTTTGCACCTGAATGCTGGTGGTAAATCCAAACTAACATCCCAACTGGCAGAGATTATTAATGCACGAAATTCGCGCAGCATCACTTCACTGCACCATGAAATACATGAAACCAATAGCAACTCTACGTTCAACAAGACTACTTCAACCCCGAGCTGCAACTTCATGATATGTGAACACCAAAGTGATATTTTCTCATGCCCACTCGACACACCTCTTGTACATTGTGTGGCGGAAGACTTGAAGCTTACCGTGGAATTGCAACTAAATTTAAATCTACTTTTGGGGCGGCATTGATTACCTTCGGTCTAGAGAGCCCAGACTTGGAGACTCAGTTAGTCTCCGAAGCAAGGGTAGACTTATCTGCAACTTGGTGATCAAACAGCAGTCGCATCACAAGCCTACGTACCATAATGTTGCCAATCGCTAAATAGCTTAAAAAGTTCTGTTTATTTTATAATATACAAGAACTAGCAATGCCTAAAATTGGATGTGGCCTAGATGGTCTTCATTGGCCTACCATAAAAAACATATTATCCAAAACTTTCATAAATTCCAATATTAAAAATCAACGGTTATTACATACAGTCAAAAAGAAAGCAGCCACCAAAAACAAGGCAAACGACAAGTAAATCAGAGCACAAAATGTTTAACTCCAAAAAACAACCCTCAAATAAGCTCCAAGTTCCAAGAATGCAAGAAGGTTTACGCAGCTGTCCAGTGAGTTTGGAGTTCCGACTCCAATCAGAACTTAATGAGGAATGTGCAAAGCAACTACCATTCATGATGCACTCATCTGTTGACCCCGGCGTGAACTCTACGTCGACCCCTGCTAGCACACATCACTCATCATCTATATTTTACGAATAGAAGAGTCGACTCAACAAACTGTAAAGCCTAAACCTTCATCTTCAGAACCACTTCACCAGTCAATCCATGTAGAGAAAAAGCTAAAAACTGGTACTAAAACCCCTAGGGTAAGCCAAATCTTAACTTCCAGCGTGACCCCATTCTCACACGGTCATTAGCAAGGTCAAACATGGCAGCCCCTATTTTAGCAAACACAACAAAAACTAAAGAAAAAAAACTATCACCTCGTCTTCTCATGTTTTTCCCCGCACTACCCCCAGAAAAAAACATAGCATCGTAACAGGTCCCTCTCAGAACACATTTTTAATTAGTGTTTCTAAATATACAATCAATAAGGAATAAAATAGAAGAGCTTGAGCTTTTCCTCAGCGCTTCTTCTCCAGATATCCTCTGTATAGCAGAGCACTGGCTTACAATTTCTGAAATTGACTCCTTTTGTATCCCAAACTATGTTAATGTTGATATCTTTTGCCGCTCCTCATTTATTCATGGAGGTGTGGCTATATTTGCTAAACCTCATCTTAGCATTTCTCCTATAGCTGAAATTAAAAACTTTAACATTGAAAAGTCTTTTGAATGCTCTGGGGCTTCATGGCACATCTCTAATTCTCATTTTATAATCATATCTTTGTATCGATCTCCACTTAGTGACCCTAAAGTTTTTTTTCTCCTCCTTAGAGAAAATGCTAGTGTTTATAACAAAGAAATTCCCCAATGCCTCTTACATAATTTGTGGAGACCACAATATTGACCTCTTAACACAATCTACCACCAGCACTGAACTAATTGATTTACTAAATTCCTTTCATATGTATGCTACCATCACATCTCCTACAAGAGTCACACTTTCCAGTAAATCTTGATTGATAATATTTTTACCTCCATCGACGAATCTCTTATCACTGCCACAGTGCGTGATCCAGGGCTTTCCGACCATCATGCTCTTTTTCTTGACCTATCCCTCTCCCATTATCACTCAAAGATTCTGACTCAAAAACGTTTTTCAATGATGAAAATATTGCTCACTTTATCTCACGGCTAGGTGGTGAACAATGGTCATCTTTATCATTTACAGCAGATGCTGATGTTTTATACTCATTTTTTGTGTCCACTTTCTTGGTTCACTTCAATGAAGCTTTTCCTCTGAAAACAATTCAAATTCGGAAACCAGTATGTAACCCATGGATTACTCAGGCACTTCGCTGTGAGGGAAAACACTAAGAAATCTTCACTCATCATTGAAACACTCCCAAAATAGATCAGTTAGTAAAGAGCAATACTTGGCCCTAAAAAGTCTCATGCCATAAAAAATTAGTCAATCAAAACTTCAATTTTATAGCCGCAAAATAGCCGACTCCTCTAACATCTCTAAAATGGCCTGGTCTGTAATCAAATCTCAGACTTCTTCGCCCATATCCAAAGAAAGTATCACCATAATGCATGAAGGAAAACTAGTATCTAACCCAACTTCATTAGGCAATATTTTAAATACCTTTTTCACCACCATTAATGTGCCACCAGCAAATTTCAACAGGGAATTCTAAACCCTCCTCACAATATCACCCAAAAAGGTTCCCTAGCCCAGTTCAAACCATTTTTCTAAAGCCAACCACTCCCAGTGAAGTGGCAACTATATTGAAAAAACTAAGCCAAGACACTCAGCTGGGCTGGATGAAATTCCAGGATCACTCTTGGCAAAAAGCTCCCACTTTTTTATCTCTTCCCCTATCTTACATTATTAATGAGTCTATTTCATCAGGTATCTTTCCCTCTGATCTTAAAATAGCAAAGGTAATACCAATCTATAAGAAAAAAGGGAAAATCTGACAAAAACAACTACCGCCCCATCTCAATCTTATCGTCTTTTTCTAAAGTTTATGAATACATCAGGCATGACCGCCTTATGGCACATCTCAATCATCACAACGTTCTTCACCAAGTCAACATGGTTTCCTTAAACATAGATCAACAACTTCCGCTCTTTTCAGTTTCCTCTCACATGTTTATTCCGCCCTTGATAAAGGAGAACAGGCAGTTAGCATATTTTATGATCTTAGCAAGGGGCCTTGATTCAATTGATCACAGGACGTTTCTGTCAAAAATGGAGTACTATGGGATCAGAGGTATTGCTCAAAGTTGGCTTTCATCATACCTATCTGGACGCTCACAAGTAGTCGCTATCCGCACTGTTGACAATAATTAACAAAAACAGTTCTCTCAGATCCTCAAAAATTAGTTAAAGGAGTCCCTCAAGGCTCGATATTAGGTCCCTTAGCTTTCCTCCTTCATGTTAATGACCTGCAGCTGCACCTAACCGGTGGACTTCTTCTACAGTATGCAGATGACTTCAGTCATCTGCTAACTGCCCCCAAACACAATATATCTAGCTTTCCAATGATATTAAATCAAAAGGCTGTGCAAATGTCTCAGTACTGCCAGCAAAACATTCTTTCATTATCTCTTCCCAAAACAGTATACATGAATTTTCATACTCCCCAAAATATACCCCTGTCAAGCCCTCTAATCCAAATTGGGAGTAACCACATTATTCGCTCTTCTTCATTTAAACTTTTAGGATTAATCCTAACAGAGACTTTGGATTGGTCGGGTCAAACAAACATTGTTTCATCTAAAATTCTTAGTGGGTGTTATATACTCAGGAAACTTAAAACTATAGTCCAACCTCATATTTTGATTATTACATACTTTGCATTTATCCACTCCCACCTTTCGTATGGTACACTTTTCTGGGGTGCATCGCCTCATGCAAAAAGAGTCTTCATCCTCCAGAAAAGAGCAATCAGGATAATAGCGGGAGCTTCTAGAAAGCGATCTTGTCGGGAACTCTTTCGACAATTAGAAATCCCAACACTAGCATGTGTCCTGATTCAGTCAGCATCTCTTTTTGTTCGCCTTAATACCCACATCTTCCAGCAAAACACAACTGTTCATGATCACTTTACACGTTCCAGCAATTTAGTTCACATTTCCTCTCATAATCTTTCCCTTTTCTCTAAAGGTCCATACTACTTAGCATCAATTATTTATAATAACCTTCCGAATAAAATTCGCTTATGCCCATCTGACAATTCTTTCAAATCTAATCTTAAGTCCTTTCTGCTTAAAAACAGTTTATTACTCACTTCATGAGTTTCTATCTGACGGCTCTCACAATAAATTACCTTGTTGATTGTCATTAATATCAATATTTACAATGTATTAATTATTATTGTGTGCGTCATTGTAAATGTAATTGCATTTTTTTATGTTTCATATTGTATTATTACATTTATCTATGTATTAACAAAAACATTTGTTAACCTTAATTTTATTATAACCTTATTCATTTCACTCCACGTATCTCTCTCTCTCTCTAGAGAATAGGTGATAGTGTTATACTTCTACTCTGTATTAGTCAAATGAATAAAACATTACTTACTTACTTACTTACTTACTTACAATCAATCCGAGCATTAACACACTAAACACTGCCGCTGGCGGTGGCGGGTATCGAACCAAGTAGCGACCTACCGAAAAGAAATGGCGCGTTCACAAGATATTCAAAGGGTCTCGAATGCGGAGCGGGAATTATTCAGATTTTAAATGCGCTTGTATTATGAAAAGTGTGGTAATTGGATGAGCAAAGCGAAGACTTCAATTTCACTGACCCCCCAAAAAATTTAGCTCGAATGTTTTTTTGTTTTGTTTTTTTTTGTTTGTTTGTTTTGTTTTTTTTTGTTTTGTCTGTTTCTTAGCAGGATTCCGGGCAAACGGCAAAAGCGATCTTGATGAAAATTTGAGGGGACCTTCGAAATCTCTGAACTTAGAGGTGTATTGTTTTTGGGTACAATCGAAGAAATATTTCTCATGAATATCGTACTTTTACGATTTTTTTCGATTTTTAGTGCGATATTTTCGTGCCATTTCGGCCGATTCTGACCAAACGGGTGGGCTACAACGTTAATATTATACATGACATTAAGGTTATAGTAATGTAGTACATTTTGAAAGAAAAAGTTGGAAAAATTAGCCAGAATCCATAAAAATAAAGCTTTTAATATAAGTTTTTTACGGTTTAGTTGCGATATTTTCGTGCCATTTGGGCCGATTGTGACCAAACGGGTGGGGCTACAACGTTCATATTATACATGGACATTAAGGTTATGGTGATGTAGTACCTTTTGAAAGAAAAAGTTGAAAAAGTTAGCCAGAATCCATAGAAATAAAGCTTTTTATATAAGTTTTTTACGGTAAATAATTACATATGACAAGAAACAATAGGAACTTGAAAACAATCACCTACAATGCATAGGCAGCAAAGCAAAACACTTGCAAAAGTAAAGATATCCCACGCAAACTAAAAACTTAAAAAAAGCTCATCCATCAACGCGGCGGGACTTTAGCGATTTCCTAGTATCGTAACATAGATCGATTAAAGTAACTGATGTAAGTTGCAGACTTCATAACGGCCTAAAATTAAAACTAAAACAAAATATCAGAAAAAAATACCTGGTTTTGTTCATGTTTTTGTTCTGGAAGATGACTATCTCTATCAGTGATTGTGTAATGTGATACTATAGTGCTACCTCTATCAGTGTTGTGTAATGTGATATTATAGTGCTACCTCTATCAGTGTTGTGTTATGTGATATTATAGTGCTACCTCTATCAGTGTTGTGTAATGTGATATTATAGTGCTACCTCTATCAGTGTTGTGTTATGTGATATTATAGTGCTACCTCTATCAGTGTTGTGTAATGTTTCTAAAGTTTAGTATGACGTGCATGACCTTGAGCAGCAATGTTTTTCTAGCCGGGTAATACTCGCGACGGGGGTCATCCCTGGGTCCCGGTCAAAGGGCACATGACCTGCGGTTCACAGAGGAAGGTCGAGCTAAGGTAGATGTGCGTCTAACTTGAAAGAGAGAGTGATTTCCTGTTACCAGCGATCAATCTGATGCATAGGGAATTTTAGACGTTTGAGATGTCCACTTTTCTGTAGTAGTAGAGCTCATTAAATCATTCTTGATTAGTATAAAAAAAACAACGGTGAACACATTTTCAGAAACGTTTAGAAATTTCAGATTTTCCCCGTGATATCTCCACAAAGTTCCAAATTATTTAGTTCAGACGCCTTTCTGAAGATAAATCGGCACACAAGAATCACATTATATATTTTGCAGTATCCGGTTTGAGAGATTTTTTTACAAATGATCTCAAATACACAAGAAACAACATGAACTGCATGACATTGATAAAATGCAATCTAGATGCTATCCCAGACCTTACAACGGAAGCCAAACAAATAGCATGATAGTTTCAATTCGAAATCCTACATTTTGACTATAATTAGAAATTCGCACACTTACCTGTTTTAAAAACGAAACGGTCAAAATTGGAATCTCTAAATCTTTTTTGAAGAAAATAGATTTAGTAGTTATCGTGTCATGTTAAATTTGTTTGTAGATCCACCGTAATCTTTTAAAACATCACATCTTAACCACAAAGAGTGCCCTAAAACAATACCAACTAACTAACTCAACCACATAAACATCCATTGTTCTGATCTATTGCTAATGACGGAAATAATCATGCCTTATAATATGTTCAAAAGTTAAGTTTTAATAATGTTATCCAACCAAATACAAAAATTTGTAAAAAAAAAAAACGGCAGCAAAGCTCCCCTTCAAAAGTCTTCGACGGTCAATGCTGTGAGATATAGAAGATGAGCCATGCTTTTATTCTTTCTCCCTAGTTTCACTTTGAAAATAAGTAAGATCATTTCGCCTGTTGACGAGCGCCAAGCCAACGATTTTTGTGGTAAAAAAGTAAAATTTTGAAACTCGAAATCATAAAAAAATTCTTGGCCATTTTTTATGATTTCGAGTTTAAAAATTTTACTTTTTTACCACAAAAATCGTTGGCTTGGCGCTCTTCAACAGGCGAAATGATCTTACTTATTTTCAAAGCGAAACTAGGAGAAAGAATAAAAGCTTGGCTTAACTTCTATATCTCACAGCATTCACAGCCGGAGACTTTTGAAGGAGAGCTTGGCTGCCGTTTTTTTTTTTTTTTACAAATTTTTGTATTTGGTTGGATATTACATCTTTTTGTTGTTCGTTTGCTATCAAGGTGTGAATGATGGACTCTGAATGATTAAATTTGTTAAGTTCAAAGTTGTTTTTTGACATTTTTGGGCCCACGGTCCCCTAAAAGACACCCCTTGTGTTTTAAGCACTAGATATTTATAATAGTTAAGAGCATGTTTAATTTCAAGCTTGTACAAATTACTACGCCTGAGTAATTACGCGTTTTGATTTTGATTTTGATTTTCCCCGGTCCCAATTGCCCGGTTTTGGTTATATGAGGTACATCTGAGTGTGGCCCAAGTTTCAAAGTTCTAAGATGAACCGTTTTCTCAGTATAGCGTATTATTCATATAAGAGTACGGAATTACTTACTTTTGATAATTTTGATTTTCTCCGGTACCCGTTACCTAATTTTGCTTTCCATATTCAAAAGTGATAAAGAATAAGAGATATCAAAATCTATTCCACGATTGGAACATCTCAGTTGTAGCGTTTTCTTTGAATGATTCATTTCTTAAAGTTCAGATATGTTTTTTTGTCATTTTTGGGCCCATGGTTATCCCCAAATTTAGCCCCTTGTGTTTTGGACGCAAGATATTTATAATGGTTAATAGCATGTTTAATTTCAAGTTTGTACAAATTACCACGCCTTGGTAATTACGCGTTTTGATTATCATCCAAATCTTGATTTTCTCCGGTCCCTGTTACCCGATTTTGGTTTTGAAAGCAAACGTCACTGCGTCTGAAGTACATCTAAGTGTGGTCCAAGTTTAATAGTTTTACTTTACTGTTTTCTCTGTAGGCTAAATTAATCTCCGCGGAGAACTAGCTAGCCAGCCAGCCAGCCACCCACCCACCCAGCCAGCCGAAAGGAATTTGACGATGTTGAGAGCCTTTTTTAACACAGAACGAGTTGTCGGATCGGGTTGATTTTTTTTTTTGTATGTCATGGACCACATACCAGGTCATATACCGAGTTTCACGATTGTAACTCTTTCGGGGCGGCGTGTGCAGATAGCTGAAAACCCCCCAACTCTCGTAGCTGTATATAGGGCTGGAGTTCGTGTCGCCTAAGCAGTCGCATGCGCTTGTCTGCCGGGCGACGACCGTCGCCCTAGATAATGCGTGATTTTCCGTAAAGTGTAGAATAACACACACACACACACATTTATTATTATTATTATTATTTATTTTATTATTATTATTATTATTATTATTATTATTATTATTATTATTATTATTATTATTATTATGATTATTATTTAATTCGATGTATTTCATACAAACTCGGTCAAAACCGGAGCTAACATGTTGTACGGACTTACGTCAAGTACTTCCATGTGTATCTATATTACATACCTACATTATTACTTTGTCTTAACTCTAACTAAAATAAGTCATTTATAAATATATTTGTAGATGATGTTTTCTTTCTGCTGTGTACGGTCGTGGCCGATTTCTCGTCGCCATCCTAGCATTTGCTCTTCGGACTATGGGAAACCACGAAAACCATGTCAGGATGGAAGCTGTCTCGGAATCTCGAAGTATCATTCTTAGTTTAGAAATTTACGAACTATTCTACACGTGTTGAGTATTACTGCCTTTTGAGTCTCGATGTAAACATAGGGTGGAAGATCAAGTTGCTTTCATGTAGCTTCTTCGGTATGATGCCATTAGCCGATATCACGTATGGGATTGTATTTACCTTTTTCTGTTTCCACATCTTCTTGATCTCAATTGAAAGTTCACTATCTTGTCAATTTTTTTCTTCCATGTAGTCTCGACGTTTATGCACATTGGGACAGCAACGTCAATAAGGTGGTTTCTTGTTTCTTCTTGTCAATTATAATTATATCCGGTCTGTTGTGATGTATAGTTTGGTCTGTTATAACTGTGCGGTCGTAATATAATTTGAAATCTTTGCTATCTAGTACTTTCTCCGGTTTGTATTTGTAGTAAGGTGTGTGTGTATCAATGAGGTTGTACTTGATTGCTAGTTTTTGGTGAATAATGTTAGCTACTTGGTTATGTCTGTAGAGGTAATCCGTTTGACATAGTGACTGGCACCCTGTGGTATTATTATTATTATTATTATTATTATTATTATTATTATTTTATTATTATTATTATTATTATTATTATTATTAGTTCACAAGTTATGCTTTCGCGACCCGATATAATTGAAGAGAAATTATAACATTGACGGGATGTTTCGTCGCGTCGTGGTGGTGAATAACTTACATTATTCTTGATTTCCCGACGTAGCGTCCTCACTGTGGAAGACATTTTCAAGGATTGCTGGTCTTTCGTTTGTTTGCCTCTGTTGCAAACGTTCACTTCTTCTTGGAACTGCCAGGATGGCGGTGGACGGCTCTAGTTGTTGTTGTTGTTGTTGTTGTTGTGGTGGTGGTTGAGGTGGTTGTGGAGGTGGTGGTAGTGGTGTAGGTTGGTCTTGTGGATGAAGATGCTGTTGATGCTGTTGTTGATCTGGTGGTAGTTCTTGGTTTGATCGCATTTTCTCTGCTGAGAGGTGATTAATTAAATTAATGGCAGGAATCCACGAATCACTAAGTTATTCACCACCACGACGAATGTAAGTTATTCACCACCACGACGCGACGAAACATCCCGTCAATGTTATAATTTCTCTTCAATTATTATTATTATTATTATTATTATTATTATTATTATTATTATTATTATTATTATATTGTTTAAGCTTGGTTTTAAAGTAGTTGACTATGACGCTGTTTTTAGTACTTTAAACAGAAATTCAAAAAGTATAAACATACAATGTAAAAACAGACAAAGAAGTAGACAGAATTAAATTGGTGGCTGCATAGATCAGTTGGTAAGAGCATGACCCGGAAAGACAAGGTCCCGAGTTCGATCCCCGGTGTAGGCAATTTTTTGTAATTTCTGTCCTAAGTACTAACATTTATTATATACACGGATAGCCCGATATAGAGCTTTCTCATGGTAAAGCATTGCCTGCACGATCCCCGGTCGGGAAAACGTCATTTTGAAACATTGGTTACCTCATATATATAAATACAAATGCATATGTTATGGAAGTATACACATAAATTTAAAAAGTGTCTCCACCGGGGCACCACTCTCTGCTGTCTGGGCAGATCCTCTTGCCAACTAAATTAAGAAGACAACAGATTGTGTGAATGTGAAGTTCGCAAATTGCACTGCCCATTAGACTATACATGAAATGGGCATCTGCCCGGACAGCAGAAATCCCGGGTTGAATCCCCAGTGGAGGCACTTTCTTGTTTCTGCGTGTCTATACTACCATTACAACAGCGTCATAGTCCTCTTATATCGGCCATCCTTGTCCTGGCCGTGGTAACGCTGACCTCCGGCCCGGGTCAGAGGTTGGGCGGGGGAGGGGGGGGGGGGCAACCTCTTATGCTCTGTGGTCACACGTCCTGAACCTACCGAGCCGACCGGGCGAAACGGCGCAGGTAGGGTGCGCTTCAGACGCGTCGTTTCACGCGTTGATATGTCCTTGTGAATTGATTTTATTGTAAAAACACCGCGTTTTTTCCTTAGCTTTATTTCAATAGTAATATTCGTGTCTGATGACAGAATTTTTTATGTGTTTCCTAATGTTTGTTAACACTGTGACTACAAACGCGCGCACGTTTATAAAGTAACGAACGCATCGCTTTAGTGTAAGCAATCGTGAAGTTAACAAAAGTTGTTGCTGTATAACTTCAAACAAAAAATGAATAATAGTTTGCGTTGTGTTCTTTTCGTTCGCATGCATAGACGCATGTTGACAACGCTGTGCTAAATATTTTGGTGACGAAGTGAACACGTATTCTATGAAAACGATTGAGAGTGGCATTTTTTGGAAATGTTTAAGAATAAATTAATTTTGGTTTAATTAATTAATGAAAATGCAGTACTTTCAATCTGTGTTACGGTTTAGCGTATACGTGAAATACTAACGCCAAACTGTTTTGTGAATATATCTTTAAATATGTCTGTTGTGATCAGGATGAGACTTAGTTAAACCTTTTCGGGGCGTTGCAGATAGCTGAAAACCCCCCAACTCTCGTAGCTGTATATAGGGCTGGAGTTCGTGTCGCCTAAGAAGTCGCATGCGCTTGTCTGCCGGGCGACGACCGTCGCCCTAGATAATGCGTGATTTTCCGTAAAGTGTAGAATAACACACACACACACACATTATTATTATTATTATTATTATTATTATTATTATTATTATTATTATTATTATTATTATTATTATTATTATTTTATTTTATTTTATTTGATGTATTTAATACAAACTCGGTCAAAACTGGAGCTAACATGTTTGTACGGACTTACGTCAAGTACTTCCATGTGTATCTATATTACATACCTACATTATTACTTTGTCTTAACTCTAACTAAAATAAGCCATTTATAATATAGTTTGTAGATGATGTTTTCTTTCTGCTGTGTACGGTCGTGGCCGATTTCTCGTCGCCATCCTAGCATTTGCTCTTCGGACTATGGGAAACCACGAAAACCATGTCAGGATGGAAGCTGTCTCGGAATCTCGAAGTATCATTCTTAGTTTAGAAATTTACGAACTATTCTACACGTGTTGAGTATTACTGCCTTTTGAGTCTCGATGTAAACATAGGGTGGAAGATCAAGTTGCTTTCATGTAGCTTCTTCGGTATGATGCCATTAGCCGATATCACGTATGGGATTGTATTTACCTTTTTCTGTTTCCACATCTTCTTGATCTCAATTGCAAGTTCACTATACTTGTCAATTTTTTTCTTCCATGTAGTCTCAACGTTAATGCACATTGGGACAGCAACGTCAATAAGGTGGTTTCTTTTTTCTTCTTGTCAATTATAATTATATCCGGTCTGTTGTGATGTATAGTTTGGTCTGTTATAACTGTGCGGTCGTAATATAATTTGAAATCTTTGCTATCTAGTACTTTCTCCGGTTTGTATTTGTAGTAAGGTGTGTGTGTATCAATGAGGTTGTACTTGATTGCTAGTTTTTGGTGAATAATGTTAGCTACTTGGTTATGTCTGTAGGAGTAATCCGTTTGACATAGTGACTGGCACCCTGTGGTATTATTATTATTATTATTATTATTATTATTATTATTATTATTATTATTATTATTATTATTATTAGTTCACAAGTTATGCTTTCGCGACCCGATATAATTGAAGAGAAATTATAACATTGACGGGATGTTTCGTCGCGTCGTGGTGGTGAATAACTTACATTATTCTTGATTTCCCGACGTAGCGTCCTCACTGTGGAAGACATTTTCAAGGACTGCTGGTCTTTCGTTTGTTTGCCTCTGTTGCAAACGTTCACTTCTTCTTGGAACTGCCAGGATGGCGGTGGACGGCTCTAGTTGTTGTTGTTGTTGTTGTTGTGGTGGTGGTGGTTGAGGTGGTTGTGGAGGTGGTGGTAGTGGTGTAGGTTGGTCTTGTGGATGAAGATGCTGTTGATGCTGTTGTTGATCTGGTGGTAGTTCTTGGTTTGATCGCATTTTCTCTGCTGAGAGGTGATTAATTAAATTAATGGCAGGAATCCACGAATAATCTAAGTTATGTCAGCCACCACGACGCGGAATAATGTAAGTTATTCACCACCACGACGCGACGAAACATCCCGTAAATGTTATATTTTCTCTTCAATTATTATTATTATTATTATTATTATTATTATTATTATTATTATTATTATTATTATATTGTTTAAGCTTGGTTTTAAAGTAGTTGACTATGACGCTGTTTTTAGTACTTTAAACAGAAATTCAAAAAGTATAAACATACAATGTAAAAACAGACAAAGAAGTAGACAGAATTAAATTGGTGGCTGCATAGATCAGTTGGTAAGAGCATGACCCGGAAAGACAAGGTCCCGAGTTCGATCCCCGGTGTAGGCAATTTTTTGTAATTTCTGTCCTAAGTACTAACATTTATTATATACACGGATAGCCGGATATAGAGCTTTCTCATGGTAAAGTATTGCCTGCACGATCCCCGGTCGGGAAAACGTCATTTTGAAACATTGGTGACCTCATATATATAAATACAAATGCATATGTTATGGAAGTATAGACATAAATTTAAAAAGTGTCTCCACCGGGGCACCACTCTCTGCTGTCTGGGCAGATCCTCTTGCCAACTAAATTAAGAAGACAACAGATTGTGTGAATGTGAAGTTCGCAAATTGCACTGCCCATTAGACTATACATGAAATGGGCATCTGCCCGGACAGCAGAAATCCCGGGTTGAATCCCCAGTGGAGGCACTTTCTTGTTTCTGCGTGTCTATACTACCATTACAACAGCGTCATAGTCCTCTTATATCGGCCAATCCTTGTCCTGGCCGTGGTAACGCTGACCTCCGGCCCGGGTCAGAGTTGGCGGGGGGGGGGGGGGGGCAACCTCTTATGCTCTGTGGTCACACGTCCTGAACCTACCGAGCCGACCGGGCGAAACGGCGCAGGTAGGGTGCGCTTCAGACGCGTCGTTTCACGCGTTGATATGTCCTTGTGAATTGATTTTATTGTAAAAACACCGCGTTTTTTCCTTAGCTTTATTTCAATAGTAATATTCGTGTCTGATGACAGAATTTTTTATGTGTTTCCTAATGTTTGTTAACACTGTGACTACAAACGCGCGCACGTTTATAAAGTAACGAACGCATCGCTTTAGTGTAAGCAATCGTGTAGTTAACAAAAGTTGTTGCTGTATAACTTCAAACAAAAAATGAATAATAGTTTGCGTTGTGTTCTTTTCGTTCGCATGCATAGACGCATGTTGACAACGCTGTGCTAAATATTTTGGTGACGAAGTGAACACGTATTCTATGAAAACGATTGAGAGTGGCATTTTTTGGAAGTGTTTAAGAATAAATTAATTTTGGTTTAATTAATTAATGAAAATGCAGTACTTTCAATCTGTGTTACGGTTTAGCGTATACGTGAAATACTAACGCCAAACTTGTTTTGTGAATATAATTCTTTTAAATATGTCTGTTGTGATCAGGAGTGAGACAGTGTAAGTGGTGTAGTCAGTGCAGTTCTACTTGACTCGATCCACGCAAACTAATGTTGGCTGAATACACCATGGAAAGCATGCAACACTTCTGGTGTAAGTTCAGTGAGCATTTATTTACTTTCAATCTCATTTCCATACATTTTACATTCATTTATTGGATTTGTATTCTCATAACGTCCCACCGAAAGAACACATAAAGGAATACACGTGATTTTGACCACGAGAAACAATAATAAACGGTCAGAACATGACAACTATCGGAGATATTTTGAATATTTTCCGATCTTACATAATCTAGAATCACATATCACAACTAGTCCCCATAAACCTTATTATTTATTTACTTTATTGGGCAATAAATGCCATATGATTTACGTAAGATTATCCCTCACTGCCCGATCCCGTACTGCCTAAAAAGATTTTTTTATATCTGCTTGATCTTTTTGTTCCCGTACCGCCCAAGATTTGTCCCGTACTGCCTTACCCCCTCTGTGTTTTGCCTCTGTGTGACCCTCTGTGTTGGGACCGTACTGCCTTACCCCCTCTGTGACCCTCTGTGTTGGCCTCTGTGTGACCCTCTGTGTTGGCCCCTCTGTGACCCTCTGTGTTGGCCTCTGTGTGACCCTCTGTGTTGGCCCCTCTGTGACCCTCTGTGTTGGCCTCTGTGTGACCCTCTGTGTTGGCCTCTGTGTGACCCTCTGTGTTGGCCTCGGTGTGACCCTCTGTGTTGGGACCGTACTGCCTAAACGACAGATGTGCGCCTTTTTACGTTGTTTATCTTCCATGATTCGCTGCAAGTGTGGTCCATTGGGGAGCGTTATTTAAAATGTAACCTTTTCACATTTATCCCCCACCCCCAACTTACATTCAACAATTAAATATTATTTAATGTAATTTGTGACAAAATACGTGATAATACAATGTGTGCAGTCATGTTCTATTACAGAAAACTTTTTTTTCCATCATAACTACATAATATCCTGTATTTATTTGTATTTAAATTTAAAACTTATTTAATTGTTGCATATCAATGTATGTTAATTGTATTCTGTGTCCATGTGGCAGTTGTATTTGTACAACAGAGTTTTGTTTTACTTGAAAAATAAAATTTTCTCTCTCACATTGAACACATCGCAATCATTATATTACAAGATACCAGAGGGCAGATACCGAGTATTTTAATACATTCACACATTTAGTACAGGCTGTTCAACGATGGATCCAAAATAAAACGGCAAGTGGTAGGAAGGTTTCACTTTGCAAAAAGTACATAAGGTCAAAGAAAAGCCATACAGAAGGGCAGCCACGAAAAATGTCCCTTACGATTCAAAATGGCGGAGACGTATTATTAAATTATTTATAGTATAAAAAGACAAAAAATATTGTAAAGATGTTGAAAATGGTTTACTGTGGGGAGCCAAGAAAAATGCATTACGATTCAAAATGGCCGCCATAATTGAAAAATGTGTATTATTTTCCAATTTTGAATGTAAACATTCTGCAAATAATGATAAAAAGGTGCCACTTAGCACTAGGCTCTTCATTAAGATTATAGAAAAAGTTAACAGAGGGGAAGCCAAGAACATTATCACTTACAATTCAAAATGGCGGCCATTAATGACAAGGTGTATCCTTAATCTTCTGATTTTTAATGTAAAAACACGGCAAATAATGCTAGGAAGGTAATGAATGATAGGTTGGCAAAATATTTCTTGAGATATCAAAGAAGGTTTACATTAAGGGAGCCAAGCAAAATATCCCTTACGATCCAAAATGGCCGCCAGGAACTACAATTGCGTAGGGTGGCTCGTTGATCTTGTGGTTAGCGTATCTGCTTCCAATGCAGAAGGTCCAGGGTTCGATTCCCGCCATGGTCAGAAGTTTTTTAACTTCTGATTTGGACTAAAGTCCATCAGTTCTTGTGTTAGGAATTTGTAAACGGTGACTTTGGAGCCGTCCTAGCAACGAGGCACATAATAAATTTCAAAGTTGTTCTGAATCGGCCTTGTTGATTCTGGCTTTGATGCGCAAGTGTTCGCACTGTCCATACCACTGATAGCTATATATCTCATTCAAAAATATCGATATTTGGTTGGTAATCGCTCACTCGTCGATTGCGTCAGGGCCTACAGGGTAGGCTAGGTTGCTTTGGTTTACTGTCCTTCACTGAAAATCAGTTATATAACTGAGTGGGTAGACTCCAATACAATTATTTATTTATTTACCTAATTAGTCGCCAATTTCGAATGTTAACAGACGGTAAATAATGATAGGAAGGTGCCACTTGGCCAAAACATTTTCAAGATATTGTATAATATGGTTTACAGTGTGGGAGCCAAGAAAAATATCCCTTACAATTTAAAATGGCCGCCATGATTGAAAAAATTGTATTATTTGTCTATTTTAATTTTTTTTTTAAATGGAAGGTACCACTTGGCAAATTCTTAGAGTGTTCTAAATGTTTACAACGACGACGACTACAACGACGACGACGACGACGACGATAAAAACGTGCATCTAAGATGGCGGCCATAAACGGAAGGGTGCATTATTCACCCTTAACTGATTTAAAAGAAATGTAAATTATGATTGGAAAATTACACTTGAAATCGTATTTTTAAGCGAAAATATAATCAATACAGCGTTAATTGTAAAAAAAAAGTTCCCTAAGATTTACAATGGCCAATGAAAACGTTGATAGACAGGTATTATAATAACTTTAATTGGACATGGTTTAATGTGTTGCTCATTTGCTCCTCGTATGGTAATCATTTTATCGAGATGACAGAATTGAGCTCTGGACTAATAAGAATGATAAAATTTAAATTAAATTTCACTTACTTTCTACTTTATAATAAGATATTATAATGAAAACAAAACATCTATGTAGATTTCTAATAACGTGGACATTTGAGCACTTCTTTCTTACTTCTTTGCTACATTGTGAATTGATGTGGTTTGAATATGATGTCTTCATCCTCAGGTATACTGAAATACTAGAAAA
Source organism: Sweltsa coloradensis (assembly GCA_024449915.1). Taxonomy (NCBI): domain Eukaryota; kingdom Metazoa; phylum Arthropoda; class Insecta; order Plecoptera; family Chloroperlidae; genus Sweltsa; species Sweltsa coloradensis. The sequence continues at coordinate 20,088 of JAMZAV010005504.1, forward strand.
TAATATAAAAAGTGCTGAACATAGCTTTAACGAGATGAATAACCATCAAAACATTAAACAGATTTATACATTGTTCCTTAAACTTTTTTTACAGTCTATAACTTCCTAACACTGGGTTTACCTGGTGTTGCAGCAGTTCAGTCGGCAGTTGGCACATAGCAATGTACAGGGAAAGCCGGCATCTTTGCATGAGCATCGTGTGATGCATCCTTTCTTACACAAGCATTTGACAAGCTCCCATATCCCCCCCCCATATCCCCCGTATCTCCGGCAGTCTAGTCCAATTTGGATGCCAATCTCTACCATTCAAGAACCATCCCCATTCTTTAGGTGATGAACAAATTTGTGTAAAAGTATCAGCACTTCTCCAAAGATGTCCTCCTTGATAAACAGCACACTGAATGTGAAGCTGCAGTGCGTCTTGAGTGGGAGGAAGACTGTCAACACATTGTTCCTCGATGTGAAAATGATTTTCCTTGCTTCTTTGAATTTTCCTACATTCGTGTGTGCGTCGTACAAAAGAACAACAACGTTCTAAGGCGTCTTGAGTTGTTTTGGAAACGTTCTGCAACGGACAGGAAATTGCATGAAAAGCTGGTGTTATATCATCGAAAAATTTCCATACTTTCCAAGTGGTTTTCATGCCCTTTAAGGAGAAGGAGGATACGTTGTCGCATCCCGTAAATGAATAAAAACCTCTCAATACTGTCGTTTTTTCTGTCGATTTTGTTGATTTAATGACAATGGGGAATTAGGAATGATGTGTGAATTACAATTAATAACTAATTGCTTATGGCATAAGCAACAAAATATATTATCGACACGTCGGTTTGCTTACAGTTCAGGGAAAGCCCATGATAGAATTTTCCAGCCACAGACAATTTTATAATGTTTAAAATAATTACACATTTCTTTGGTGGCCGCAATTTTGAATCTTAAGGGACATTTTCCTTGGCTCTCCCTCTGTAAACATTTAGAACATTCTAAGAATTTGCCAAATGGCACCTTCCGTTTTTTTTTTTTTACATTTAAAAAATACAAATAATACAAATTTTTCATTCATGGCGGCCATTTTGAATGTAAGGGATATTTTTCTTGTCTCTCCCACTGTAAACCATATACAATATCTTGAAAATGTTTTAACCAAGTGGCACCTTTTTATCATTTGCCGTCTGTTCACATTCCAAATAGGAAACAATACACATTTTTCAATCATGGCGGAATCGTAAGGGACATTTTTCTTGGCTCCCCCACTGTAAACCATTCACATCATCTTGAGAATATGTTTGCCAAGTGACACCTTCCTATCATTATCTCTGTTAACATTCGAAATTGGAGACTAATTAAACGCCATTGTAGTTCGTGGCAGTCATTTTGGATCGTAAGGGATATTTTGCTTGGCTCCCTATCTGTAAACCTTCTTTGACATCTCAAGAAATATTTTGTCAATGGACACCTTCCTATCATTATTTGTCGTATTTTTAGATTAAAAATCCGAAGATTATGGATACACCTTGTCATTAATAGTCGCCATTTTGAATTGTGAGATATCGTTCTTGGCTCCCCCTCTGTATACTTTTTTAATAATCTTTAGAAACCCTAGTGCTGAGTGGCACCTTTTTATCATTATTTGCAGTATGTTTATATTCAAAATAGGAAAATAACACATATTTTTCAATCATGGCGGCCATTTTGATTCGTAGGAGACATTTTTCATGGCTCTCCCACTGTAAACTTTTATGCCCACTTATAGAAGTTTTACCCTCCATAATCTTAAGAAGAGCCTTGTGCTAAATGGCATTATTATATCATTATTTGCAGTATGTTTACTTTCAAAATAAGAAAATAATACACATTTTTCAATCATGGCGGAGATTTTGAATCGTAAGGGATATTTTGCTTGGCTCCTCCACTGTAAACCATTTTTAACGTCTTTAAAATGTTATTGCCAAGTAGCACCTTCCTAACATTTCTTTTATTATTTTATAATATTATTTTATATTATCTTTTATTTTGTAAACAGCCCAGACTCTTACATTCAAATCAATACAACTTTTAGATCTATAGCCTTTATAAACACGACATCCAATCCAATGAATAATTGGACGCAACTGTTATCAATTCTGTATGTTCTGTGTATTAGTTAACCATGAATGTGCGCGTAAATTTAGATAAAAGGAAATCATTTTTAACCCTGAACAAATTGAAACAGAAATTGTTGGATGAGCGTAGCGAGGATTCCATTCTACTACACTGGAGAAAAAAATCCTGAATATTTTTTTTTTCTTTTTTTTCTGTTTTTATTTTTGTGTGTCTTTTAGCACGATTTCGGCTAAACCGATACTCCAATTGCGATGAAATTTTATGGAGACCTTCGAAATCTCTGAACTTAGAACTGCTACGTTTTTGAGCTCAATCGAAAAATAATTTCTTATGAATATCACAATTTTACGATTTTTTTCGATTTAAGAAATTTTCACAGAACCTTTACTTCGACTTAAAACACCTACATGCTTTATCCGATTGTAATGATTTTTCACAGAACCTTTATTTCAGAAATTAATATTTTCGTGTGAAATTTGAGCGTAATTGAAAAATTATTACTCGTGAAAATCGCAATTTTACGATTTTTACGATTTTTTAAATTTCTTCGACTTATAACACCTAGATGTTTTATCCGATTGTAACAATTTTTTCACAAAACCTTAATTCAATTATTAATATATTCGCGTGAAATTTGAGCGCAATCGAAAAGTATTTTTTTTTATAAAAATCGCAATTTTACGATTTTTTTCGATTAAAAAAAATACGCTCATCCAACAACGCGCCTGAAACAGCGTTTGCGAAGCTTCCTAGTTATTTTGTATTGGGCACAGAAGAGACGTAAAGACTATGAACGTGTAAATAACTATTTGCATTGTGATTTGTGTTCATTTTACTTGTGACACCCAATATTGCAAATCGTTTTATGTAATAACTAACCGATCATAATCGTGGGGGAAAACAACTAAATTGTGAGTTAAAAATTAGGCCTTCATGGCGCTAATAGCACTGAGTCATAATGTTTGTTTTATCTACCTACACTGTTTGTAACGTCACTTTCTGTACTTAAAGCCGTTTTAGTATTAAGTGCAATACAGATGTAGCGTTTTATTTCGGAGTGTAGGGACGAAAGTTGTAGCACTTTTAACACCTGCTTCCAGAGGTGATGCAGAAAGTGGAATTAACCAAAGGCGCCAAAACTATTTATGTTTGATTAGGGAAAATGGCGACAGATAGGCCATTAGCCTACATGTATAAACGACCAGATTATTCACTTTCTCAAAGTAATATATCAATAGTATTGATATGTTATGAATTAATTAATTGGATGAGAGAAGCGAAGACTTCAAATTTCACCGACCCCCCAAAAAAATTAGCTCGTTTTTTTCTGTCTGTTTGTTTGCTCTCTACCGGGCAAACGGCATATGCGATCTGGATGAAAATTGGAGGGGATCTTCGAAATCTCTGAACTTAGACTTGCTACGTTTTTAGGTACAACCGAAGAAATATTTCTCATGAATATCGTACTTTGACGATTTTTTTTCGATTTTTAGTGCGATATTTTCGTGACATTTGGGCCGATTCTGACCAAACGGGTGGGGCTACAACGTTCATATTTCACAAGGACATTAAGGAAACGGTGATGTATTGCTTTTTGAAAGAAAAAGTAGAAAATGTTAGCCTGAATCCATAGAATAAAGGTTCAATATAAGTTTTTTTAGGTTTATAATGACAATTTAAAAGTAATAATAGAAACTTGACAACAATCACCAACAATGCGTTCAAAAGGCATTTGATAAGTAAATAGATCCCACGCAAACTAAAAACTTACAAAAAAGTTCATCCATCAACGCGACGGGACTTTAGCGTTTTCCTAGTAATTTATTATTAACCCCTAGGAGCCCCGTGCGTTTCCTTTTTACCTAAAATATTACAATTTAAAACTTAAATTCAATTTTTCCTTTCAAACTGCAATTACATCTAGCACAGCGTTCAACGTACATTTTTAGGTTTCTATGAGATCAACTGTTATTGTTGAGTTTATGAAATAGAATATATTGGACTTTTGTGAATTTCCGTTTGGCGGTACATACTACATATTGACAAAAAATATCGAAAAACTAAAAAATTCGTAGAACATCCTATAGCGTTAAATCCCACTTTTTCTCTCTTACAAACTGAAGAAAGACAGTTGAAAATTAATCTCTCATAAACAGAACCATCAACGTTGAACGTTGTGCTAGATCTCATTGCAGATTGAAATTATATTGATGGCGAGATATTTGCCATATTTAGCAGATCTGTACATTTAAAAAAAAGTGTTTTATTAGCGCCAGATTTCAATTCCATGCACCATTTTTTTTCTTAGTTGTATATTTTAGAACATGGAATAACCGGGGTGCAGGAACAGACTAAAAGGGGTATTCACCTGCTAAACTCAAAAAATATATTTCATTCAGGCCTGCAACTAGTTATGAATTTAGAAATTAACAGAAAAATTGTTGGGTCCCACCATGACCCGAATTTCTTTTTGTCAAACTTGGTGTTTTTGGAGCTAGGTCCCTTCGGCAAAAATCTCCCATAATCCCATAAGAAATAACATGGGGACAAACTTTATGCCCGTGACCTTGGAGGATTTTGATCCAAAAAATATTGACCATTATTGACGTACTCGGAAGCCTTTTTCTGTAAATGATCTATATTTTGTTTTGTAATTTGGGCAATTGGTTCGGTCAAAATATGCTGATTACCAAGAAAGGGGTGTGATTTTTGGAATGCGTATTTTTGCGTGTTTGAGAGAATATTTGTGCATGCACAGTTTCAAGACACGATGTTATAAAGAGCAATTTTTGATTGGTTTAATGCTCTAGTGTCTATGAGGAACAGACAAAAGATGCAGGTTAACGCCGATTTAAGAAATGTACCAGAACGCCAATTTTCACAAATTTTTTGGTATTAAAAAAAGTGAAAAATTCGAGTAAAATCACAGTTACAAGATATAATTTTTAAACGGTCATTTCACTGTAGTATTATGCTATAGATTATGTGGTTAATGTATATTCAATTGTGAAGTGCAGAGTGTTGGCCTTAGGGGAATAAGTAAATTTCCCTTAGGCCAACAACGCTTCCTGTAACATTGCATTAATCAACAGGTAGTAATGATGGCATTGGGGAAAAAGGAAAAAAAGGTTGATAGCCTTACGGGAAGCGGCAGTGTGGGATATGACACCTCCACTTTTCAAACATCCACTGGATACTTACTAGGAAAACGCTAAAGTCCCGCTGCGTTGATGGATGAGCATTTTTTTGTCAGTTTTTAGTTTGCGTGGGACCACTTTTCCTTTGCAAGTGCTTTGTGAAAGCATTGCAGGTGAGGGGGTTTGTCAATTTTTCCTTTTGTTACTTGTAAATTGTCATTACAAACCAAAAAAAACTCACATTAAAACCTTAATTTCTATTGATTCTGGGCTAACTTTTTCTACTTTTTCTTTCAGAGAGCAATACATCACCATTATCTTAATGTCCATGTAAAATATGAACGTTGTAGCCCCACCCGTTAGGTCAGAATCGGACCAAATGTCACGAAAATATCGCTCTCAAAATCGTAAATAAATCGTAAAAGTACGATATTTATTAAAAATAATTTCGATTGCCTCCAAAATCATGTCATATCTAACTTTAGTGATTTCAAACGTTCCCATAAAGTTTCATCAAGATCGGATTAGCCGTTGACCTGGACTCGGACCAAATATCACGAAAATATCGCACTAAAAATCGAAAAAAATCGTAAAAGTACGATATTCATGAGAAATATTTATTCGATTGTTTGGATGAGCGTAACGAGCGAAGCGAAGATTCCATTATACTACACTGGAGAGAAAAATCCGGAATGTTTTTTTTCTTTTTTTCTTTTTTTTTGTATTTTTGTCTGTTTGTCCGCACGATTCCGGCTAAACCGTTACTCCGATTGAGATGAAATTTTATGAAGGCCTTCGAAATCTCTAAACTTAGAACCGCCACGTTTTTGAGAGCAATCGAAAAATTATTTATCATGAAAATCGCAATTTTACGATTTTTTTCGATTAAAAAAAAATTCTTTGACTTATAACACCTACAGTCATGCTTTATCCGATTTTAATGATTTTTCACAGAACCTTTATTTTATGAATTAAGATATTCTTGTGAAATTTGAGCGCAATTGAAAAAATATTTATCAAAAAAATCGAAATTTTACGTTTTTTTTTCTTTTTTTAAACAATTCTTTGACTTATAACACAACATGCTTTATCCGATTGTAATGATTTTTTTCGCAGAACCTTAATTTTATGAATTAATATACTATAGTGTTAAATTTGAGCCCAACCGAGAAATTATTTCTTATAAAAATTGCAATTTTAAGATTTTTTTTAACAATTACGATTAATAAATTAATAAATTAAAGTTAATTTTTATTTAATTTAATTTAATTTAATTTAAAAAAAATCAACTTAGTAATGATTTTTCCACAGAACAACAGAAAATTCGCATAACACATGGCAGCTCAATGCACCAATTACGCTCATCCAACAACGCGGCGGGACTTAAGCGTTTTCCTAGTATCCAAAACGTGGCAAGTCTAAGTTCAGAGAAAACGAAGGTCCCCTCCAATTTTCATCAAGATCGCATAATATGCCGTTTGCCCGGAATCGTGCGAACAAACAGACAGAAAAACAAACAAAAAAAAACAAAAAAATATAAACAATAAAATAAACAAACAAACAAACAAACAAAACAAAAAACACCCGAGCTAAATTTTTTGGGGGGTCAGTGAAATTAAAGTCTTTGCTTCGCTCATCCAATAATACCAAATGAGAATGTTTATTTATAATTTGATAATATAATTATATAACATTCTCAATTGGAATTCACTCATTTGATATGATATAACATATCCAGGAGATATTATGCTGTGTGGGAATGAGCCCTGCTGACTATTATTTATTGCCGAACTTCGCGATAATGATGTGAGGTTGACACCAGTAGTGTTGTTGTAGAGCTTCTTGGGCCTGGCACCAACAAGAGCTGTTTATGAATGTCCCTCTCTTTCATGAGCTCCGATAGTAATAATGTGTTGCGTTCCTGACACGTTTTATAGACCACGTTATTTACTGGCCGATACAACAGTCAAGTACAGGCGTGGCCACTGTAAGGACTTAATGTCCTGGACCACTTAGAATAGACGTCTTCATTTCCTGGTTAACTAGCTGTCTGTGTTGTGGCAGACAGACAGACAGACAGACAGACAGACAGACAAGACAGACAGACAGACAGACAGACAGACAGACAGACAGACAGACAGACAGACAGACAGGCAGGCAGACAGACAGACAGACAGACAGACAGACAGACAGACAGACAGACAGACGGCTGGACGGATGGACATTCAGGACAGGCATGCATGCAAGATTAAAAAAATCAATAGCAAATGAAATTAATCACAAAAGCAAAGGAACGCACAAAGGCGCAAAGGGCTGCCTAATTCGTTCATGAATAGTAAAACAAAACATGTTTGTTCTGTACGATGTTCCATGACCTGTTACAGATGGCTGTGACACAGGGATGTTCGACTTCTCCCTCTGTCTGGACGTCAAGGAGGAGATTGGTGACGTCACTGAGAGTCCTGGGGATGACCCTGGTGAGTGAGGAGTTGTACTCGTTGCTTTCATGGTCCTCCCTGTCTCATGTCACTTACTTATGTAACTATGCTGGTATAGCACTTAATTAATTTAATGATGATCAACCGTATTCAATGCCAAATATCCAGATGATGGAGTAAAATTGTGGCTGGTCGACATTTAAATTAGCCGTGGTCGTGGTCGTGGTCGTCCGTAGCCGTGGTCGTGGTCGTGGTCGTCCGACGTGCTCGACGTCCATCGTAAGATGAGTATTTCAAAGCAGCGAACTCGATCCCAGCATTCACCATCTTGGTCTCAGTGGAGATTGCATGTCTCTGGCAGGCATCGAAACGACGACCTTTTGACTTCGAGTTTCGCTTGTAATGCGACATCTACCTAATCAGTGTAGTTTCTGCGGATAACTACAACAAAACTTAGAAGTTCTCCTTTAGCGGGTCTTTAAAGGTGGAACTTTTGATTAGTAAAACCTGTCTTCTAAGAATCACCGTTGCTGTCGGTTGCCTAATTCGTTGATGAATAGTAAAAAATTGTTTTTACGACAGACAAATTATATATTTTTAATTCTTCGTGCATAATTGAGCAATCAGCGCAGGATGTGCATGTAAATTATGGTAACGATTTATACGTACTTAGTGTACCATGGGTGGTCAATGCGTGACCACGTATATGGTTAGGGAAGAACTATTATAGCAAGTCATAATGTGTTGCAGTGAGCAGGTTAGTATAGTCACAGACAGTGGCGTAGCTAGCCCTTGTTTTTTTTAGGGGGGTGGGGGAAGGGGCGAAAATTGCCCATGAAATAATTGTTTCGGAAAAAGTGTGTATCCTGTACATTTGGGGGTGCTCGGGGGAGATGCCGTCAGTTAGTGTGGGTCTGGGGTTCAGAACATATGTGATCTTTAACATTGCAAAATATAGTAGTATTTTACTAAATTATTTCTACTTTTTGCGTGGTTTGTCGATAATTTATAAAACTATAAAGATTATCAGATTTACTATTAGTTATTTAAAATCTTTCCACAAAATTGGGCCCCCTCGCCCCCTTCTGACCATAATTTTGAGTCAGTCGCCTCCCCTCGCCCCCCCCCCCCAGCCTAGTAGTTACGGCTACACCACTCAGTGTTGAATCCAGCTATAACCCCGAGGGGGGCGAATAAAAGCCCCCCCGGGAATAAATTGACTACATGCACTATATATTCCTTCATTTTGAAATGTCACTTTGCCGTTTATGTTAGGGCATGAACATATTGCTTTGAAGGTAACTGTAATCAAATAGGCAGACAATACGAAAAACGTGTGGGCAACTCACGAGGTCAGGAACTCGATTTGTGAATATATGGTCATTCGAAGGGTTAAATAAATAAATAAATTGTATTTAGAGTCTACCCACTCAGTTATATAACTGATTTTCAGTGGGGGACAGTAAATCAAAGTGACCAAGCCAACCCTGTAGGCCCCGACGTAATCGACGAAAGAGCGATAACCAACCAAAGATCGATATATTAATACGAAATATAGCAATCAGTGGTATGGACAGTGCGAACACACGCAGATCAACGCCAGAATCAACAAAGCCGATTCAGAACAACTCTGAATTTATTATGTGCTTCGTTGCTAGGACGGCTCCAAAGTAACCGTTTACAAACTCCTAGACAAGAACTAATGTCAGAAGATAAAAAACATCTGACTTTGGCGGGAATCGAACTCTGGACCTTCTGCATTGGAAGCAGATACGCTAACCACAAGACCAACGAGCCACACGACGAGCCGACTTCTGTTTAGGAAATTACCAATTATGTCTTCTTTTGTATGTTGGCTCGCAGTCGCACCTTGAGAGGATATGCGCTTGCAATATGTGGGGTAAATGGTTAGTGATTTTCGATGCGAAAACACTATTATCAGGTAACGAAGTAGAAGGCAATGCACAAGTTTCAACATTGACAATGATTCGTGCATGAGGGGTTCGGTGAGGGGTTGTATCTAAAGAATATATAAATATTCAGCGGCGGAACTAGGCGCCCGCAGGGCCCGCAACTGCTTAGTAAAAGAAACACAGTAGGCCCTACTGTGTACCCTATTTGGAAAATGTTGTATTTGTTTTCGTTGCTAAAATAACCGTTTTGTGAATCTAGCGGTTTGAAGGTTAAATCTAGCGGATATTTAGGAACTTTTAGCATCCACAACACAACAACAACACATAAAAACTACATTACTTTGGTATTGCATTCGGCCCAAACTTTCTTCTAAAACGCACCAAACGCACTCAAAAAACCTAATTTTCACAATATTCTCTTGCGGCGCTATTGTTCCCCGTACTTACGTACGTAAATCCCACGTACTTCGTCCCTAAAACACCCCCAACACTGACACCACTGGTCGCTGAAGTTTACGTGGGTGGATAGCATATTTTATAATATGTTTCGTGAGATAAAGAAGGATAAATCCATGAGATACAGTAATGTATAATATCCCCGGGATGAAAAGTCTGAATGCAACACTGACAAAAAAAGGGGGCTTAAGTTTTTGGGGGTGGAAGATATTTTTTTAATAAAGTTTCGGGGGGGAGATAAAGAAAAGGGTAAATCCATGAGATCCCGTTTAAAGTATAATTTTCCCCGGGGGTTAAAAAATCTGAATGCAACACTGAAAACCCCTGGGGCCGGGTGAAATTTACGTGGGTGGAGAGTATAAATTTTTTAAAAATGTTTTGGAGATTAAAAAAGGGAAAACCATGGGAAAACAGTAAAAGTAAAAATATCCCCGGGATGAAAAATCCCGAATGCAACACGGGAAAACACGGGCGTGAAGTTTACGGGGTGGAAAAGTATAATTTTTTTAAAAATGTTTCGTGAGGGTAAAGAAGGAAAAAATCCCTGAAAATACAGTAAGTATAATAACCCCCATACCAAAACCCGGGAATGCAAAACACTGGGCCCCACTGGTCGCTGGAAAAATTTACGGGGGGGGGATTAAACATATTTTAAAAATATGTTTCGGAAATAAAAGAAAAAGGGTAAATCCAAAGAGAAAACAGTAATGTATAATATCCCCGGGGGGTGAAAAGCCTGAAAAGCAAAACTGCCCCCCACTGGTCGCTGAAATTTTCGTGGGTTTGGGTAAAATAAATTTTATAATATGTTTCGTGGAAAAAAAAGAAAAAGGGTAAAACCCCTGAGATACATTAATTATAAAATCCCCCCCCGGATGAAAAGTCTGAATTGGGAACACTTAACCAAAAAAACCAAATGGTCGCTGAAGGGTTTTCGTGGGGGGAAGCATATTTTTAATATGTTTTGTGAAATAAAAAAAAGGATAAATCCCCCTTGGAAGGGTACGTAAGGGATAAAAATCCCCCCCCGGGATGAAAAGTCTGAAAAGCAAAAAATGAAAAAAAAAACCACTGGTGCTTTAAGTTTCGGGGTGGAAGGATATTTTTTTAAATTTTGTTTCGTGAAATAAAGAAGGGTAAATCCCTGAGAAAACAGTAATGATAATATCCCCGGGGGGAAAAGTTTTGAAAGCAACACTGACACCCCCCTGGTCGCTGAAATTTAAAGTGGGTGGAAGCATTTTTTTTAATAAAGTTTCGGGGGAAATAAAGAAGGATAATCCCTGGGTACAGTTAATGTATAATATCCCCGGGGTGAAAAAACGGGGAAGGGAACAATGAAAACCCCCTGGTCGCCCCGAAATTTATTTGGTGGGAGCATATTTTATAAAAAATGTTTGTGAGATAAAAGGGAAAGGGTAAATCCAGAGATACAGTAGGGATAATATCCCAAGGAAAAAGTCTGGGAAAGCAAAAAACTGAAACAATGGTCGCTGAAGTTTAAAGTGGGTGGAAGCTATTTTATAATATGTTTCGTTTAAATGAAGGATAAATCCATGAGATACAGGAAAGTTTTAATACCCCGGGTGAAAAGTCTGAAGCAAACACTAAAAAACAAAATGGTCGCATGAAATTTTAAAGTTTGGGGGGATAGAAAATTTTATAATTGTTTTTGTGAAATAAAGAAGGATAAATCCATGAGATACAGTAATGATAATATCCCCCGGGGGAAAAAATCTGAATGAACATGAAAACCCCTGGTCGCTTTAAAATTTTAAATTTGGGTGGAAGGGATAAATTTTTTAAAAAATGGGTTTTGTGAGATAAAGAAGGATAAATCCACGAGATACAGTAATGTATAATATTCCCCCCCCATGGAAAACCCTGAATGCAACACTGAAAAACCCCTGGTCGCCCGAAATTTCCCTGGGTGGATAGCATATTTTTAAATATGTTTTGTGAAATAAAAAAAAGGGGTAATCCATGGGGGATAAAAATAATTTTATAAATTAATTCCCCCCCGGGGGTGAAAAAATCCCGAATGCAACACTGACACCACTGGTCGCTGAAGTTTACGCTGGGGGGAGAGGGATATTTTTTTTAAAAAAAGTTTCGTGGGGAAAAAGAAAGGGTAAAACCATGAAAAATACAAAAAAAATGTATAAATCCCCCGGGATGAAAAAATCGGGAAAGCAACACTGAAAACCCCCCTTTGGGCGCTGAAGTTTACGTGGGTGGAGAGCATATTTTATAATATGTTTCGGGGTTTTAAAAAAAAGGGAAAAACCCATGAGATACAGTAATGTATAATATCCCCGGGATGAAAAGTCTGAATGCAAACATAAAACCCCCTGGGTTTGCTGAAGTTTACGTGGGGTGGAAGCATTTTTTTATAAATGTTTTGTGGATAAAGAAGGGGTAAATCCAAGATACAGTTTAAAGTATTTAAAATCCCCCGGGGTTTTAAAAAATTGAAGCAAAACCTGACCCCCACGGGGCGTGAAATTTACGGGGGGTGGATAGATATTTTTAAAAAATGTTTTGTTTGGGGATAAAGAAGGATAAACCATGAATACAGTTTAAGTAAATTTTCCCCCCGGGATGAAAAGTCTGAATGCAACACTGACACCACTGGTCGCTGAAGTTTACGTGGGGGGGAAAAAATATTTTTTTTAAATGTTTTGGGGAAATAAAGAAGGGTAAATCCCTGAGATACAGTAATGGGATAAAAATCCCCCGGGGTGAAAAGTCCCGAAAAAACACTGACACCACTGGTCGCTGAAGTTTACGTGGGTGGAGAGCATATTTTATAATATGTTTCGTGAGATAAAGAAAGGATAAAACCATGAGATACAGTAAAAGTATAATATCCCGGGGGTGAAAAATCTGAAAGCAACACTGACACCAATGGTCGCTTTAAGTTTTCGGGGGTGGAGAGAAAATTTTTTAATATTTTTTCGTGAGGAATAAAAAGGGTAAACCATGGGGATACCCGTTTAAAGTATAATATCCCCCGGGGTGAAAAGTTTGAATGGGAACACTGACAACCCACTGGTCGGGGTGAAGTTTTTCGGGGTGGAGAGCTATTTTATAATAAGTTTTTGTGAAAAAAAAGAAGGGTAAATCCTGAGATAAAAGTAATGTATAATATTTCCCCCGGGGTGAAAAATCTGAAAGCAACAATGAACAACCCCTGGGTTCCCCTGAAGTTTACGTGGGTGGAGAGTATATTTTATAAATGTTTCGTGAGATAAAAGAAGGATAAATCCTGAATACAGTAATTTATAATTCCCCCGGGGGTGAAAAATCTGAATGCAAAAAACTTTAAAAACCCTGGTCGCGGGGAAGTTTAAAAGTGGGTGGGAGCATATTTTATAATAGTTTCCCTGAGAAAAGAAGGGTTTAAAACCCTGAGATCCCGTAAGGGATAATATCCCCGGGGTGAAAAATCTGAATGCAACACCTTTACACCACTGGTCCGGGTTTAAGTTACGTGGGGGGATAGGATATTTTATAAAATGTTTTCGTGAGATAAAGAAGGGAAAAACCAAAGAGTACGTAAAGGGATAATATCCCCGGGGGAAAAGTCTAATGCAACACTGACACCAAAGGTCGTGAAGTTTTCGGGGGGTTGGAAAAATATATTTATAATTTTGTTTCGTGAGGGTAAAGAAGGGTTTAAAACCATGAGACAGTTAAAAGGATAATATCCCCCGGGGTGAAAAGTTGAATGCCAACAAATGAAAACCCCTGGTTCCGCTGAAGACTGGGTGGAGGGATATTTTATAATATTTTTTCGTGAGATAAAAAAGGATAAAACCATGAGGGTACAGAATGTATAAAATCCCCCCCCGGGGTTTAAAAATCTGAATGCAACACTGAAAAACCCTGGTCGCTTTAAGTTTACGGGGGGGTGGTAGATATTTTATAATATGTTTTTGGGAGATAAAGAAGGGTAAATTCCCTGAGATTTCGAATGTTAAATTCCCCCGGGAAAGAAAAAGTCCCCGAATGCAAAAACTGACAAAACCCCTGGTCGCTGAAGTTTACGTGGGTGGAGAGTATATTTTATATGTTTCGTGAGATAAAGAAGGATTTAAACCCCTGAGATACGTAATGTAAATTTCCCCGGGGTGGAAAAAGGGCCCCGAATGCAAAACTTTTTAAAAAAAAAACCACTGGTCGCGAAGTTTAGGGGGGGGATAGTATATTTTAAAAATAAAGTTCGTGAGATAAAGAAGGGTAAAACCAAAAGATACAGTAATGGATAATTCCCCCCGGGGGGGATGAAAAAAAATTTAATGGCCCAAAACTGACACCACTGGTCGCTGAAGGGTTTTCGGGGGTGGAAGAAAATTTTATAATATTTTTTCGTGAGATAAAGAAGGATAAAAACCAGAGATAAAAGGGAATGGGATAATATCCCCCGGGGTGAAAAATCTGAATCAAAAAAAAACTGAAAAAACCATGGGGGCTTTTAAGTTTACGGGGGGGGGGAGAGATATTTTATTTAAAATGTTTCGTGAGATTTTAAAAAGGATAAATCCATGAGAACCCCTAAAGATAAAATTTCCCCCGGGGTGAAAAATCTGAAAGCAACACTGGCACCCCGGGCGTTTAAGTTTTTCGTGGGGGGGGAAGCATATTTGTAAAAAAGTTTTTGTGAGATAAAGAAGGATAAATCCATGAGATACAGTAATGTATAATATCCCCGGGATGAAAAAGTCTGGGAAAGCCAAAAATGACCCACTGGTGCTGAAGTTTAGTGGGGGGGAGAGATATTTTATAATATTTTTCGGGGAGATTGAAGGAAAAAATCCATGAGATACAGTAATGTATAATATCTCCGGGATGAAAAGTCCCGAATGGGAAAAACTGGACCCCCTGGTCGGGAAGTTTACGTGGGTGGAAGCAAAACTTTATAATTTGTTTTGTGAGATAAAAAAGGGGTAAAACCCCTTTAGTTTTTCAGTAATGTAAAAATATCCCCCGGGGTGAAAAGTTGAATGCAACCCCTGACTTCACCCGGTCCCCTGAAGTTTACGTGGGGGGAAAGAAAATTTTATAATATTTGGTTGTGGATAAAGAAAGGGTAAAAACCTGAGAAACAGTAATGTATAATAAACCCCCCCGGGGTGAAAAGGCTGAAAGCAAACACTGGAAAAACCAAAATGGCGCTGAAGTTTAAAGTGGGGGGAAGATATTTTTTAAAAATGTTTTTGTGGGGATAAAGAAGGGGTAAAAACCATAGTACAAATAATTTTAAATATCCCCCGGGGGGGAAAAGTCCGAATGCAACACTGACCAAAACCAAATGGCGCTGAAGTTTTACGGGGGGGTGGAAAGCTATTTTATAATATTTTCGGGGGAGATAAAAAAAAGGTAAATCCCTGAGTACAGGAATGTTAAAATCCCCCCCCGGGGTGAAAAAAAATTTAATGCAAAAAATACAAACCCCTGGTCGCTGAAGTTTACGTGGGGGATGGGATATTTTTTAATATGTTTTTGTTAAATAAAGGGAAAGGGTAAAAACCCGAGTCAGTAAAGTATAAAACCCCCGGGGTTTAAAAGTCTGAATGCAACACTGGAAACCCAAATGGTCGTGAAGTTTTTTGGGGGGGTGGAAGCATTTTATAATGTTTGGAAATAAAGAAGGGGTAAAAATCCAAAGAGGCTTAAAAGTAAAGTATAATAAACCCCGGGGTTGGAAAAATCCTGAATGCAAAAAATGACCCCCACTGGTCCTTTAAATTTTCGGGGGTGGAGAAATATTTTATAATATGTTTTTTTTTAAAAAAAGAAGGGTAAATTTCCCTGAGATACCGTAATTTTATAATATCCCCGGGGTGAAAAAATCTGGGAAAGCCCCACTGAAACCCCTTTGGGCGCTGAAGTTCCTTTGGGGGGAAGATATTTTTTTAATATTTTTTCGTTGAGATTTAAAAAAGGATAAATCCTGGATACAGTAAAAGTTTTAATACCCCCCCGGGGTGAAAAGTTTTGATGCAAAAACTGACACCACTGGTTGCTGAAATTAGGGGGGTGGATAGATATTAAAAAAATATGTTTCGTGAAATAAAGAAGGATAAATCCATGAGATACAGTAATGTATAATATCCCCGGGATGGAAAAATCTTTAAGCAACCCCTGACAAACCAATGGTCGCTGAAAGTTTTTTCGGGGGGTGGGAAAACATATTTTATAATATGTTCGTGAATAAAGAAGGATTAAAAACCCATGAGATACAGAATTATAATATCCCCCGGGATTTAAAAAGGGGGGTTTTTTTATTGGGGAACATTTTCCCCCAAAAAAGAAAACCCCCCCGGGGGGAAGTTTTACGGGGTGGAGAGATATTTTATAAAAATGTTTCGTGAGATGAAGGATAAAACCCCTGAGAACAGTAATGTATAATATCCCGGGTGAAAAGTCTGAATGGCCCAAAACTGGGCAAAAAACTGGTCCCCTGGAAGTTTTTCGGGGGGTGGAGGGGAAATATTTTATAATATGTTTCGTGAGATAAAGAAGGATAAATCCATGAGATACAGTAATGTATAATATTTCCCCCGGGGTGAAAAATCTGAATGAAAAAAACTGACACCCCTGGTCCCCCTGAAGTTTACGTGGGGGGAAGGGAAAATTTTTTAATATGTTTGTGAGATAAAAAAAGGTAAATCCCCTGAGATACAGTAATGTAATAAAATTCCCCGGGATGAAAAGGGCTGAATTTCAAAAAATGACACCATGGGGGGCTGAAGTTTTCCCTGGGGGGGAAGTAATTTTTTAATATGTTTCCCTGAAAAAAGAAGGATAAATCCCGGGGATACAGTTTAAAGTTTTAAAATCCCCCGGGGTGAAAAGTCTGGGTGCAACACTGACAAACCCCTGGTCCCTTTAAGTTTTCGGGGTGGAGAGTATATTTTTTAATATGTTTTTTTGGGGATTTAAAAAAGGATAAAACCATGAGATACAGTAATGTAAAAATATTCCCCCCGGGGTGAAAAAATCCCGAAAAGCAACACTGACAACCCCCTGGTCGCTGAAGTTTACCGGGGGGTTGGGGAAAATATTTTTATAATATTTTTTTTCGTGGGAAAAAAAAGGGTAAATCCATGAGGTACAGTATGTATAATTCCCCGGGGTGAAAAGTTTTGAATGCCAAACACTGAAAACCACGGTTTGCTGAATTTAGGGGGGGGATAGATATTTTATAATTTTTTTTTCGGGGGAGATTAAAGGGAAAGGATAAATCCATGAGATACAGTAATGTATAATATCCCCGGGATGAAAAGTCTGAATGCAACACTGACACCACTGGTCGCTGAAGTTTACGTGGGTGGATAGCATATTTTATAATATGTTTCGTGAGATAAAGAAGGATAATATCCATGAGATACATTTAAAGTATAATATCCCGGGGATGGAAAAAATTGAAGCAACACTGGAAAACCACTGGTCGCTGGAAAATTTTTTCGGGGGGTGGAAGATAAATTTTTTAATATTTTTGGGGGGATAAAGAAGGAAAATCCATGAGATACAGTAATGTTAAAATATCCCCCGGGGTTTAAAAGTTGAAGGGAACAAATAAAAACCATGGTCGCTGAAGTTTAAAGTGGGGGGAAGCATATTTTATAATATGTTTTCGGAGATGAAAAGGGAAAATCCATGAGATTTCAGTAATGTATAATATCCCCGGGATGAAAAGTTGAATTTCAAACTAAAACCCCTGGTCGCTGGGGGAAATTTTCGTGGGGGAACATTTTTTTATAATAGGGTTTTGTGAGAAAAAAGGAAAATCCCTTAGATTTCAGTAAAGTATAAAATCCCCCGGGGTGAAAAATTGAATGCAAAAACTGAAAAAAAAGGTTTGCTGAAGGGTTTTCGTGGGTGGAGAGCATATTTTATAATATGTTTCGTGAGATAAAGAAGGATAAATCCATGAGATACAGTAATGTATAAATATCCCCGGGGTGAAAAATCGGGAATTTCAAAAACTGACAAACCCCTGGTCGCCCGAAGTTTAGGTTTTTGGGGGGATAGGATATTTTTTTAATATGTTTTGTTAGATAAAGAAGGAAAAATCCATGAGATACAGTAATGTATAATATCCCCCCCCGGGGGAAAAGTCCCCCAAAAGCAAACCACTGACAAAACCCCTTTGGGCCGAATTTTTGGGGGGTGGGGAAAAATATTTTTAAAAATATGTTTCGTAGGAAAAAAGGATAAAACCATGAGATAAAGTAATGTAAAAATATCCCCGGGGGAAAAGAAAAATCGAATCAAAACTGACAAAACCCCCTGGTCCTGAAGGTTTTCGGGGTGGGGAGATTTTTATAATAAAGTTTCGGAGATAAAGAAGGAAAATCCATGAAATTAAAAGTAATGTATAATACCCCCCGGGATGAAAAGTTTTGAATGCCCAAAAAAGACCCACTGTTTGCCCGAAGTTTACGGGGGGTGGGAAATATTTTATAATATGTTTCGTGAGATAAAGAAGGATAAATCCATGAGATACAGTAATGTATAAATATCCCCCCCCGGGATGAAAAGTTTTGAATGCAACACTGAAAAACCACCTTTGGGCGTGAAGTTTACGTGGGTGGGGAGGGATATTTTATAATATGTTTCGTGAGATAAAGAAGGGAAAAAACCAAAGAGATAAAAGTAAAGTATAATATCCCCCAAATTTGGGAAAAATTGAATGCAAAAACTGACCCCACTGGTCGCTGAAGTTTCCGGGGGGGGGAAGATATTTTATAAAATTTTTGTGAAATTTAAAAAAGGATAAATTTCCCTGAGATACAAATAATGTTAATATCCCCCCCGGGATTTAAAATTTTGAAAAGGGAACAAATGACACACTGGTCGCTGGGAATTTACGGGGTGGAAGCATATTTTTTTAAATATGTTTCGTGAGATGAAGGGAAAATCCATGGGTTAAAGGGAATGTAAATATCCCCCCCCCATAAAAAAAACTGAATGCCAAAACACTGAAAAAAAAAACTGGTCGCCCGGGAAATTTTTCGTGGGTGGAGGTATTTTTTTATAAATGTTTCGTGAGATTAAAGGGAAAATAAATCCCTGAGATACAGTAATGTATAATAAACCCCCCGGGGTTTAAAAGTCCCCGAAAGCAAAACAAAACCACTGGTCGCTGAAGTTTACGTGGGTGGAGAGCATATTTTATAATATGTTTCGTGAGATAAAAAAAGGGGTAATCCTGAGATACAGTAATGTAAATAAAAAACCCCCTAAATTTAAACTTTGAATTTTCTGGGGGATAAGGAATTTTTAAAATTTTTGGGGTAAAAAAAGGGGAAAAAATTTTTTCCTGGATTCCCAAATTTATAAATATTCCCCGGGGGAAAACTAAAAAAAAATTCAATTTTTTTTTAAAATGGGGATGAATTTTTTAAAATGTTTTTTTAGATTTTAAAAAAGGGCCCGAAAATAAGTTTACCCCCCCAAAAACCAATTCCCGACCACTACCCCCCAAAAATTTTTTGGGGCCCAAAATTTTTAAATTTTTTTGGGGTAAAAATTCCCAAAAACGAAAAATTCCCATAAAAGCGAAGAAAATAACCCCCTTTTGGCGCTTTAAAGTTTTTTTGGAGGAATTTTTAAACTAAAAAAATATTTAAAACCCTGGTACCTTTTAAAATTCCCGGGGGAAAACCCCCTTAACGTTTTTTCCTTTTAATTTTTGGGGGGTAAGTTTTTATAATATGTTTTAAAAAGAAGGTTTTTCCCGGAACCCTAATTTTTCCCCGGGGTTTTGAAAAAAAATTTTGCCGAAATTTCAAGTATTTTATAAAAATTTTGTGGGGAAAAAAAAATAGAAAGATTAAACTGGGGTAAAAAGGGAAACCACTTAAAACCCAAACGGGGGGGGCAATTTTTTAAAATTTTTTGGGATAAAAAGGGAAAATTGGTACAAAGTATAAACCCCCGGGTAAAGGGAAAATTTTTTTCCCGTTCCCTTTTTTTGGTGTAAAATTTTGTTTTAAATTTTAGGTTGCAAAAAATAGTTTTTTTGTGGTAGTATATATAATTTATCTAGAACGCGAATAATATTTTTTTTTAAATCTTAAATTCCCAATTTTTATAACATAAAATGAGACTGCAAAAATAAAATGATTTAACTGAGAAATAGATTCACAACAAATTATTAAATAAGTAATAACAATCCAAAGCTCATTCGCTACGATGTAGGTAGGGTTGAGTGGTGTTCTTTACACGAATAAATTAATGAGTTTAATTTCATTCCATATAAGGTAGCTAAATGAAATGTGTGTTTATTTACTAGGTAATTAGTGTTGTGGATGACGTATGGTGTCGGGCAACGAGCGCGCACCCGACTGGAAAGAGTTGATTGTCTCTAATTGCCACTCTAGGCCGCTAGTTTATCCTGTCCACCGAGCATAAGGATGCTATCGTGGCCGGCTGAATGGCTGCAAGACCGCTCGGCAGACTTAGCCCTACACCACACACGTCAGAAGTGGAATTTGGCTCTTTAAATACGAATTAGTTTTATTCTGAATTATATTTCACGGTCCGCGGTCGCGTGTTTGTCACTTGAGCCAGTATTGCACGCGCGTGACACAAGTTGATATAGATGTAAACGGCCTACCGTGTTTATTGGCCTGTCCTACTCGGGCAATGTCTCGAGACCACAGCCGGTGTGGTCACATTTAAAATCACAGTCGCAGCGTTGTTGGCAACCGACATAACATTATTATTACTATGATAGGTACCGTCTGAGAAACCAGTACATGGGTGGCTTTTATTTTTTTGTGCTAAATCATTGAAAATATTTTTAAAAACAATACAAAATGCAAATTTAACTTAATATAAGGATAATCCATTGCCCTATCAATTTGGGTGGTTATAGCCGAGAGAGCGAAGCGACTGAGTCTTACCATACAACGTTAATGAGACTTTGTTTTTGTCTGTCTGTGAGTGAGTTAGTGAGTGAGTGATTGAGTGAGTGAGTGAGTGAGTGAGTGAGTGAGTGAGTGAGTAGTGAGTGAGTGAGTGAGTGAGTGAGTGAGTGAGTGAGTGAGTGAGTGAGTGAGTGAGTGAGTGAGTGAGTGAGTGAGTGAGTGAGTGAGTGAGTGAGTGAGTGAGTGAGTGAGTGAGGAGTGAGTGAGTGAGTGAGTGAGTTCACTGCGACAGAACGGCCGAACGGCTGAACATATTGCGCTGAAATATAAACAGATATCTGGTCCAATTTTGTTCGTGCAGCTACCATTTTGAGCCAATCCGTTATAATTTAAACTCAGAAGAAATCATGTTTTGAATGTCAGGCGGTGAATACAGCAGTGACCAAGGTATAACAATGCTCCACGCTGAAGGTTCCTCAAAATTCTGCTGGGGGATTGAGTCACCTTGCAATCTTTACTTGTATTTCGTACTGGTTATGTTTTCCATAGAATTGTATGCATTTCAAAACATGTTCTAATTATTTACAAAAAATATATATTTCGGCTGGAGTTTGAACCCGGGTCTCCCACATTCCGGGTATAAACCCAGCAAACACAGTGGTGCAGGGCACGGTCTGGGCACGCACTGTTCGTGCTGGCGGAGTGCCGGGTAACGGGCATGTAACATTTTGTCCTGCTGGGCGCGTACTGGCGAGGTACTGCTGCCAATATCACAATCTACTCACGGTCATGTGTCAACGTGCGATACCGGGCGCGTACTGGCGAGGCACTGCTGTCAACCGTACAGACGGGTAACGGGCACGTATCAACGTGTCATGCAGGGCGCGTACTGGCGAGGCACTGCTGTCAATCGTACAGACGGGTAACGGGCATGTATCAACGTGTCCTGCAGGGCGCGTACTGGCGAGGCAACTGCTGTCAACCGTACAGACGGGTTACGGGCACGGATCAACGTGCCCTGCAGGGCACGTACTGGCGAGGCACTGCTGTCAACCGTACAGACGGGTAACGGGCATGTATCAACGTATTCTGCAGGGCGCGTACTGGCGAGGCACTGCTGTCAACCGTACAGACGGGTAACGGGCATGTATCAACGTATGCTAGCAAATATTTTGCTAAAACACTTGATATCTTTGTAGAAATCTCGTGCCGCGAAGAGCCTTCCTAAAGCACGGGAAACTAACACGGCACTTGTAGTTGGTTCTCCATAAGTACTCCTTACACATGGAAGGGAAATAATATTATGCTTTTAACAAGTCTGTTTCTTTCTTATTATTCATTTATTTTTTTAAATTTTAATGTGCCACATTGCGTTAATATCGTATGAATACGGTTCGACCGTTTTTGCTCTTACCTTGAAATATCAATATCGTGGTACTAAAAATAACCAAAATAGATTTAATGTACTCAACATTGTAGATGATGATTATAATTATTGTTTATTTATTAAAATAATTTAAAATTTATTATTATTAATTAATATTAATTGGTAGAGCTATGGCACGTTAAGCCGGAGGTTCTGGGTTCGAACCCCAGTCGGGGCAAACTTTTACGACGATTGCTACGATTTAATAATAATAATAATAATAATAATTATTTTATTGTTATTTTTATTATTAATTATTGATTCATATCAATTGTCGTTAAAGTTTGCTCCGACTTATTATTATTATTATTATTATTATTATTATTATTATTATTATTATTATTATTATTATTATTATTATTATTATTATTATTATTATTATTATTATTATTATTATTATTATTATTATAAAAGCTGAAACTGGACTTCCTGTATATCTTGAATACTAAATACTAATTTAGTATTTAGAACGACGACTGACAGGAATAAATGGTTGCTAGTTGAACCTCTAGAACACTGTTTATAACTTTTTCTACAAATCATTTGTTTATTAAAATAATATTATCATATAACAGCTACATATAATTTAAAAAAAACTATTTTCCAATGTCTACTGATCAAATTACCCTGCAGCCAAGAAAGAAACTTAGAAGTCATTTAAATTAAATAGCAAAACGCTTAAGTCCTGTCGCGTTGATGGATGAGCTTTTTGTAAGTTTTTAGTTTGCGTGGTATCTATTTACTTATCAAGTGCATTTTAACGCATTGTTGGTGTTTTTAAAACCTTTATTCTATGGATTCTGGCTATTCTTATCAACTTTTTCTTTTAAAAGCAATACAACACTATTACCTTAATGTACATGTGAAATATGAACGTTGTAGCCCCACCGTTTGGTCAGAATCGGCCCAAATGTCACGAAAATATCGCACTAAAAATCGAAAAAAATTGTAAAAGTACGTTATTAATGAGAAATATTCTTCGATTGTACCCCAAAAACAATACACCTCTAAGTTCAAAGATTTCGAAGGTCCCCTCCAATTTCAATCAAGATCGGATTTGCCGTTTGCTGGTAGAGATTTAACAAACAGGCAAAAACAAAACAAACCAAAAAGAAACACCCGAGCTTAATATATTGGGGGTCGATGAAATTGAAGTCTTCGCTCCGCTCATCCAACTTTGACCAATTATCTTAAAAGTATAAAACAATAACATAATATTATTAAAACAATTATTGAATATTATTATGTGCAATAATTAGGCACATTCACAAAAGGTATATTATACTAATACAAGTCTTTTGTGGCACTTCCATTGTGTATGCCCCACATTATGTATAATTAAAAAAGTGATTAAAATAATTATTTCCTTACATTACGCTTTTAGATTCAGGCCTGCACATTATTTATTTGGTTTCACATCTAGTATAATAGTCCGACTGCTACACGAAATTACTTATGGATAATGCTTCTTTTTTTGTGTAATCCAAGTATAGACCTTTATTATTTGGTTTTTCTTGTTCAGTATTCATGTAGCTGTGTGTGGCTCGTTGGTCTTGTGGTTAGCGTATCTGCTTCCAATGCAGATGGTCCAGGGTTCGATTCCCGTTAAAGGCAGAAGTTTTTTAACTTCTGATTTGGACTTCAGTCCATCAGTTCTTGTCTTAGGAGTTTTGTAAACGGTGACTTTGGAGCCGTCCTAGCAACGAAGCACATAATAAATTTCAGAGTGTTCTGAATCGGCCTTGTTGATTCTGGCGTTGATTCGCGGGTGTTCGCACTGTCCATACCACTGATTGCTATATTTCCTATTAAATATCGATCTTTGGTTGGTTATCGCTCACTCGTCGATTGCGTCGGAGCCTGCAGGGTTGGCTTGGTCGCTTTGATTTAGAGTCCCCCACTGAAAATCAGTTCTATAACTGAGTGGGTAGACTCTAAATAAAATTTATTTATTTATTATTTATAGCCATTTAGATAAAAAAATCTGCTAAGTGTCGTATCTTCACAAATTTTAAATATAATATTTAAAACAAACAAGTTTATTGTATAGGCCTACTTTATAATTACAATGTTGTCTTTTTTGTAAATCCGATATACTTTCCCAGTGTATTTGTGGAAGCATTTCTATGAAATTAATAATAGGATAATTAAAGTTTGCACCATAACCATATTAGTAACAGAAATAAAATAATAATGAACAAAACATATTATACTTTGAGTCGTAATCACATGTTACGTTTCGAACAACCCGACCAAGGGCTAGACGCTTATATAAGCCAGCTAACGCACTCAGTTATTCATAGGTGTGGTGTCCGAGTGGTGAAGGCGTGCGGCAGTGGAGCAAGGTATCTCGTGTTCGAATCCGACTAATGGCAATAAAATTTATCTCGTGTATATTCTGTCTACTAACTTGTACTTGTAATTCCCCAGATGGTCTAAAATATGAAATTAGTAGCTCCTCTGAATCAAAAGTTATTAATTTTTAATTCGTTCACTTATTGTAGTAGAAAGCGCCAGCGTTTCTTCAAACGTGGTTCTGGGCGAGTGCCTTTTTAATGCTGGGCGCGCGCCCGTGGAAGCCGTAGTGGCTACAAAAGTGAATGCATATATGATGCTGGGCACGCGACCGCCCGAGACGCCGGGCGAGTGACTATCTAATGCTGGGCATTCAGACTATGTACACCGTGAAGGTCGCGGCAAAAGATGCTGGCCCTTATAAGCACAAAGGGACATATTAATACTGGGCCGGTGCCGCGGACGACGTGCATGCCCGGTGCCGCGGACGACGTGCCTGCCCTGTGCCGCGGACGACGTACCGGCCCTGACGTTCCGCCCCGGTGCCGCGAACCCCATACAGACGGGACCTAAGGCCACACCGGACCGGCACCGCTGGCATAGGAAGTTGGTAGGACACTTTTTTACTGGCCCAGTACCATGTACACGGTACCTGCCCAGTACTGCTTGAGCCGGAAAATACGATACTGTCCTGGTACTGGGCACAGTTTTTGTGTTTGCTGGGAAGGCATCTTAGCCAACTAGACTAGAGAAACGCCAAATATATTGTCAGACGAGCGACGAGCGAGCCATGTGTTGAGTATTTGAATTTGAGGTCATTGATATAATATAAAGTATAAATTATAAGGGTTTTGAGTTTAGTTGGTATAAGGGCGAGTTAAATGTAAGACCATAATGCGCCATAGTGCGCCTTACTGTAATAGGCTAGCTAGAGAGGAATAACCCATGATGGCTAGATCCAGCCTTATAAGGTAGGGGGAGAAAAGAGAATGTTCTCGGGTACTCAACACAATGGCTCGCTCATTCGTCTAACAACGACATTGGCGTTTTCCTAGTAGTAATTGTAGGCTTATGATCCTATAAAGCAAAGCATCATATTATTATCTAGTCGTGCGTAAATAAAGCGTTTTAGGCAATTGATGCTAATAGTCAGGTTCACTATGTATTTTCGTGGGATTTTTTTGGAGATTAGCAAAGTGCCATATTTTTGGAAAGCTTGAAACGTCAGGAATTCAAAAATCCATGTTTACATTTGCTCAGATGTTTGTATGGCCGCCATTTTGGATAATCAAAATGGCCACCAGAAAATATAAATTTAATTATATCTCGGCTTCCAAGTGACATAGGAAGTTCACATGAAATTCTCATACTATGTTTTAACACCAAGAATATTAAAATCAACGTAAGAATTTGTAAATATGCAGCCACGGCCGCCATTTTGAATTTAAACATGGCTGACACTAAAATACGAATTTCACTATAATTAAGCTTCCAATTGACATAGAAAGTTCATATTAGTTGTTCCTTCAATGGTTTTTAACCAGGAATATATTAACAAGTGTTTACATTTGCATAGATGCCCCTATGGTCGGTTTTTTGGACTTTAAAAATGGCCGACCAGAAATAAAACTTGCTTGATAGCTTGACATGTAATTGTCTAAGAACGTTGATGAAAGAACCTCTTCATTTGAGTTACTATCATAAATAACCATAAATCCTTGCTAAAAATTGCTTACATGACCGGATCGCCGCCATTTTGGATTTTAAAGTGACCACCGTCAAACGAGACTTTCATGATTGAAGGTTAATGTAAAATGATTCTTCTATGTTAAAACACCAGGGAGATGAAATTTATATTAAAATTAGCCTGACAAGCCAATTGTGTTGCTATGGCCGCCATTTTGAATTTTAAAATGGCGTCTGGTACGTAAGAATAACGTGAATTTCGGCTTTCATTTGTTTTTTAAAGTTGATTAAACATGCAGTTTTTACATAAGAATAAGTTAATTTATCTATTAATTTGCACAAATCATTTAGGCTGATGCTACATGATGTGCTATAGAGAAATTAGATCGTTTACAAAAAGCAGAGAGTGGCCCAATACCGACTTACAGTAACGTCTGTCCATTTGCTGTTGAAGGGGACATGTTATGTTGTACAAGTTCATCACAAATGCATGTGTACCACAAGAGTATGTTCAGAATATCTTGAAAGCGGATGAAACTAGACAGAAAATTTACGAAAGCTACGTCACTGAACGCATCAATGGAGATGTCAGTCTGTGGGCACCAGTCAAAAAAACAGAACAAGATGTACAGAAGTTCTCGAGAATATGTAAAACCAAATGGTTTCAACTGTGCCTGAACGCTGATGAAACCGTCCATGGAAGGTGATGTAAGGTATGCGGGAATTTATTCTGCTTGCCCGGCTAGGAATATTCCCAAAAAAAAATACCTAGTAATTATACTAGCTCATTAGTTCGCACAAGATAAAATTAAAATTATAATTAACAAAAGAATCTCACACTAAATTAGCAATTAAATGGATATCACATTAAAACTCTACTTCAGCTCCTACCTTAAACTGTCCCGTGGATGGGAGATGTCCCTTGACGCCTCAGCGTCTGCGTGCGCCGGCAACAATGCCTATAGCCTAGGTATGAGTGAATGGGATTGTTGGGAATGCCAAACTACAAAGATACTGCATTTGTAAGTTGAACAATGCCTGGTTCACTATTGAACATTTGTAAATGATGATACAAATAGGTACATTTCCTACCTACCTACGAGCTCGTTATTCCTATCTGTTGCGATTAAAACTAAACAGACATTTATGACATGTTATGATAATTCCTTTAAATACAAATAAAACAACTGATAATTAAAAAGAAAACTGTCTTATGACAGGTACTTATCCTTCTGCCGTTGTATGTATAATCCGTTTATTGTTGTTGATTTTACGATGCGATGATGTAATTAGATGATTTTTTTTTTAGGCGCACAATTCACTATTGAAATCACTATCTTGATGCACAAGGAATATATTGCTGTCTTGATGCGGTACGAAGTGATATGGGAGGGCTTTGGTGTATGCAGGTACTACTGGCTGGCGTCGATCCTGGGCTGTCAGTACCCCCCTCTGCTCACACGATTGGTCCCCCTTTAGACGAGTATCTCGCAGTTCAATTTATAATTCACATTAAATGGCGTATACTTGCCTATTTAATGTGTAGATGACGTTGAAGAATTAATTGTTCTTTTATTATTGACGGTTTTATAAACGATGATGATTTTGTTGCTGTCCGTGGACGCGTGTTGGTTAGGATAACGATACAATTATTGTACTGCACTCTACTGTTGTGACAGTAACGTTTGGTTTAATTGCCGTTGGCAATAAACGTTAAAAAAAGAAAATAACAATTAATTTATTTTCACCGTACATGAAACAGATGTAACAGTGACACTTTGATAACTATTTGCGATAAAAACTGATACAATTTTACTTTTCACCGTACATGAAACAGATGTAGCAGTGACACTTTCACGAATTATTAACCTTAAAAAACTGACACAATTTACATAAATCCTCTCTTAAACTCTCTCACACTAATCACCCGACCTTCCGTAAATACCGGTTCGGTAACTACTCCGAATGTAGCCCCTATAAAATGTTACCAACGCGACCACATGCTCCGCAAGATGGCACTCGCCAGAGCCTCCATGTTCGACTTATACGACCCTCGGGTCCAACACACCGAATACGTCCACCCAAGGACTCCACACAACCACCACTGACTTGAGATGGCCTCGCTTCCTTCGAAAATCCAACCATGGTCTCTCATGAACACAGTCATCGCCCTCAGGTTCCAAGGAAACTGGCCAATTAAATACTCTGTCCTACTCAACTTGAGATCCCTCAACCCATAAGAAAAAATGCGTGGACTTATGCCCTTTGTGTAGGAATCAAGTTAACTCGACCCTTATTATGGGTCTAAAACTAGCTCCAACCTGCGTCGCATTGCAATACCACGAAGTGAGATTAAATCAGCAAAATAGGCCAACACTGCGCTTGACTGAACTAATCTCCTGGACTGAACGTCTCCAAGCCTGCCTAGCTACACGGCAAGTCCTTTATCTAGACTCAGACAACTGTCTCCAGCGAGCATCTCGCCTTTTCACTCGTTTCTATGAAAACAATTATTTATGGTGAACTACGTGCTTGGTCGACTGTTTCCCAGCAAAAATAAGCTTCGATCTGGCTTTTAAAACCTTGAACCTGGCCTTCGATGCATCTAGAAAAATCTCCAGTTGTGAAGATGTTCCTAACTAAATCAATATTAATTAGAATTAATATTGACTACCAAGTGAAATGATACTTTAATTAAATTAATGAAATTAGACGGCAGTGGAATATTAATTACCAATTATAATTAAAGTTGACATGCAAATATCATTATGCGAATCTAGAAAAATGAGTTGATATGCAAATTCCATATTGAAAATATATATATCTTCAAAGGTTTGAAGTAGCCTACACCCCTTGGCTGACAGTGATCTTAAGCAGGAGGTGAAAAATGAACTGGAAAAGTTTGTTTGCTCAATGTACTGTCCAAAGGGTCTCTAACATCAGAAGCATACCTGATCTAAAAATGGCATCTGCTTTGCAAACAACTTGCAGAATGCAACAAGTTACTACAAACACTTGGTGCACTTGAAGAACACATCAGGCGTGTGCGGATACAAAGCCAGGTTTGGTGCCAAGCCACAGTCTTGTAACAACAGCTTCTTGACCCTTAAAATTCGGTTACTATAAGGGTACAGGTGGACATATGCTGCCAGTCACTACAAAGGTTTCAGCACCACAGGCTATCATCGAGTTAGTCAAATGCCAATGTAAAACCAACTGCTCTAGGCAAAGATGTTCATGTGTAGAGAAAGAATAACTTACCATGCACAGAACTTTACTTGTGAGACACCGAATGAGAAAATTACGAGGACTACAGCATTGTAATTGCTGACAGTGATAGTGATGAAGATGAGGTCTAGAGTAATCAAGATAAAGAATATAATGTGTTTTCAATGCAAATATTTTCATAATTTTACATAAACTTAAAATATAATTTATATAGCTTTTAACTTCTGAAAAGTATGCTTGTAGAAAGATTTCGATAAAAACCTTACATTGCATTCTCCTTACTTTTGTGCTACAAATAAATGCAACATTTGTCAGCGTTTAAGTATTTTATATTATAAACCGAATCATTTGTAAATTCCAGTAGTCTGACAAGAGGAAATCATCACTTTAAATGAACTGTGCAAATGTATACTTCAATATTTCTTTCTTGATGTTGAAACAAATGCTGGTTCTATAACATTTTGATGATAAAGGGTGCCATTTTTTAATTCAAAGAGGCAGCTTTGCAGTTATATATGTAGATGCAGGCGTACATTAATATATTCCAGATTTTAAAACATACTAAGAGAGATTCACATAATTCTGACGTATCGGACGCCATTTTAGAATCCAAAATGGCAGCCATAGCAACACAATAATGGCTTGTCATGCCAATTTAAATATAAATTTCATCTCCCTGGTGTTTTAACATTAAAAAAAAAACATTTTATATTAACCTTCTGTGTCACTTAAAAGCAAAGATATCATGAAAGTCTCGTTTGACGGTGGCCATTTTAAAATCCAAAATGGCGGCGATCCGGTCATGTAAGCAATTTTAGCAGGGATTATTGTATATTTAAGATATAAACTCAAATAAAGAGCCTCTTTTACCAACGTTCCTAGACAATTACGTGTAGAGATATAAATAAAACAAGTTTT
Source organism: Sweltsa coloradensis (assembly GCA_024449915.1). Taxonomy (NCBI): domain Eukaryota; kingdom Metazoa; phylum Arthropoda; class Insecta; order Plecoptera; family Chloroperlidae; genus Sweltsa; species Sweltsa coloradensis. The sequence goes on from JAMZAV010005504.1 coordinate 50,571, forward strand.
ATTTCTGGTCGGTCATTTTTTAAGTCCAAAAAACGACTATAGAGGCATCTATGCAAATGTAAATACTTGTTAATATCAGGGATTGGAACCTTATTCATAACGGTTCCGGTTCCGGTTCTGGTTCCACTTCCAAATTTTATAACGGTTCCGGTTCCGGTTCCGGTTCCTAATGTATAAAGGTTCCGTAAGAACCGGTTCTTAAACGGTTCTTAACGGTTCTTAACGGTTCTGGTTCTTTACAACATTTTTTTGTGCAAAGGTCGTGAGAAGTTGTAAATGTACAAATTTTTACTTTTGGACATTTAAGGTTAAAAATTTAAATTAAGTCATAAAAATAAAATAATTACAATATCAAATGAAAAAAATAACCTATTGCATACGTAACAAACCACATGTAACTACTTTCCTCTTATGTTCCAACTTCCAATATTATTTTATGGGGGATCTGATGGCGATCCCAAGTCCCAACGAAAGAGGAAAACAAAAATCTATCCAATATATAATAAAAATGGCATCCTTATTCCTTACCTGGATTTCTGTAGAACACGTTCCTACATTGCACTTAGAAGGATGGTTATATACTCAATGTTAGAACTGTTGACGCTATGTCATATTTAAAAAAATTGTCTTACAAAAAAGTGAATAAACAAGATTTTTTTCAAAAACTAGAGAATGAATTTTTAGCGTTTTCATATGAATATCATTCAAAAAGTTGAAAATTTTAATTTTGTTGAAAATTAAAAGCAGATATTTTGGAACCTTTAAGAACCTTGTTTAATATAACGGTTCGGTTCCGGTTCCGGTTCCATGGACCACCTGTACAAACGGTTCCGGTTCCGGTTCCGGTTCTACAACATGGAACGGTTCTAAACGGTTCCGGGTTCCGGTTCCGGTTCCGGTTCCAATCCCTGGTTAATATATTTCTGGTTAAAAACCATTAAAGGAACAACTAACATAAATAAAAATAAAATGTCAATTGGAAGCTTAATTATAGTGAAATTCGTATTTAAGGGTCAGCCATGTTTAAATTCAAGTTGGCGGCCGTGGCTGCATGTTTACAAATTCTTACGTTGATTTTAATATTCTTGGTGTTAAAACATAGTATGAACATTTCATATGAACTTCCTGTGTTACTTGGAAGCCGAGATATAATTAAATTCATATTTTCTGGTGGCCATTTTGATTATCTAAAATGGCGGCCATACGAACATCTGAGCAAATGTAAACATGGATTTTCGAATTCCTGACGTTTCAAGCTTTCCAAAAATATAACACTTTGCTAATCTCCAAAAAACTCCTACGAAAGTCTTTTTTACGACATAGTGAACCTGACTATAATTTGAAGAATGCACATTTTCGAAGAATACAATAAAATGCCAGTTTTACTAAAAATATATTTTTCAGTTCCTTATGAGAATTAGTTTAGCATTGTATTATAATATTTTCAATGGCTGTGTATTGATTACAAGTTTTCTTAAAAAACATAATTTTCCATATTAGAAGTGCAAGAAATACCACACATTTGGTGCAAATAAAAAAAAATACGTAACTATTTTTACGTCGGCTACCTTTCTTTAATCACATCCTATTTGAAGTATAAAAAACACATTTTGAGTATTGATGAAATGATAAAAATAAATGCTGTTAATTAGTAATTACTACAAAAAATAAATGCTATTTGTATAATTGTGTCGGGGGAGATTACCAGCACTAGCCTTTTGCTTTATAAATATTATGCAAATTTCATTCATTGCTAAATAATAAATAGGTGTATTGCAACTTTAATACAATATATTTTATGTTGGCAACTGCATGGTCATACCATAAATTTGGTAAATTTTCTGCTCTAATTATTTGCGGGAGTTCCAACTTGAATCGCCATGGATGTACCAACCAACCACCAAAATACAAGAAATTCGAAATTTCCAACAAGAGTTTTAAGTGAACAAAGAAATCGCACAGCTCCTAGATTGTCATGAGAAATTTGTAAGGTTTTTTGGTTTAATTTGACCAATTGCAAAGTAGACGACTGCATAATATACATATTGCGGTGTCAACTAATAAAGCAGCTTATAAGAATTTATGTAAGCTAATTGGCAGTGAAAGCAGATTGTACTAATGATTTTGATCAATTTGTATTCTGAACTCAGAAAAGTTGGAAATCTTCGTATACAAACTTATTAAGTTCTAAAGTCCCTTCACTTCACCCAGGATAAACAAACGTTTTTTAAGGTACACTCTACATTAGCTTCGCCCGGCCCACATCAAACTGTCAAACTACTAAAACAAAATAAAACAATCAATGTTTTATTTAAATCATAGGCCTACAACGTAAATCAATTATCATAATTATTTTTTTATTAATTTATATTATAATTATCAATTATAAATTAATAAAAAATATTAATTTATAATTATAATTATATTAACATTTCAATT
>JAMZAV010005505.1:0-42951 GCA_024449915.1 Sweltsa coloradensis
GTGGGGGGGGTTTTTTGTGGGGGGGGGGGGGACGGGGCCAAATTTAAAGGGGGGGTTGTTCCCGCCGGGGGGAGGGGGGGGAAATTTTTGGCCCCCAGGAGGTTATGAGGAGAACCCGGATTGCAGGGTTTTTTTCGAGAATTTTGGCGAGTGTTCTTCAATCCCCTCTTGAAGAAATGCCTCGCGAGTGCTTCGTGTTTTACGCGGGCTTCCCCATCATGACCGCGCGTTAATGTTCCCTGAAATCCCTTTTTTTAAAAATGCGTTTTTTTTTTTTTACATGCGTTTGTTTTTTTTCCCAATCTTCAAGCTTAAAAATCCTTAAAAATTTCTATTTTTACAGGGAAATACAAGAAACCCAATACCCCCAATTTTGACTGCTTTTTATCTTCTAGAATTATACACCAAAAACATTGAAGGAAAAGTTTTATTTTCATTATTTCAGCAAAATTTAGATGTTTTACAAAATTGGGGGGTAAAGCTGAAAAAAAACCCTAAAAAATTGAAGTTTTTTTTGTTCTGACAGAATAAATTTTCTTTTGTTTTAAATCTTTTTTAAAACCTTACTTGTACCTAAAAAAAAAGGTTTTATATCTTTATTAAAATACTTAAGTTGATGTAAACTCCGTTTTATTTTCAGATTTGTGGTGATTTAAATTTTTTTAAAATTTACTGAGGGGACCTCATAAGCTTTTTAAAAAGTTTGTTATTTTGTTTTATAGCCAAGTGTAAATATTATTATTGTTACACTTTCTTGACGCAGAAAAAGGTTAATTAAATTATATAAGACCTTTTCGATTTTAAAAGAAATTCTTTTCATTCAAATGGTTAAGTTTGTACCGTGGTAAGTTGCAAAAGAAAAAAATAAAAGCCTAGAGTGCTACGATGTAAAGTTTTTTTTTCTCGATGTGTATAAAAAGGAAATGAGACATTCTTTTCATTGCTTGGACGATGGGAATGCAATAAGTGTTAGACAATTGGAATCCCAAAAGTGTCTTCATTGGGTGTTCAAGAGCCCTATGAACTGAAAATAGAACAAAAGATTTCGCCGAGATGGTACTGTATAAATTGTTTATTTTCCCTCTAAGGTACACGATTTTTTTAATCATGATGTCGAAAAGAGTCTAAAAGTAAATGATTTGCTAAAGTTTACCATTTGAAAAAAAAGGAATGAATTTTTGGACATTTTAAATATCAAAGTTGGATAAGTATATAGATCAGTTGAGGGTTTTTCTTACACTAAAATTTTTTGATATTTTGCTTCTGTGAAACATATCTAGATGTCTGTTCTAGAGGGTCTTATTCTGTTGAAAATTAAAAAAAGTTAGATTTGACGGAAAAGGGTAGGGGAGGGGTTGTTTTTTAAATTTGTTGAAAAGTTCAGTCAGTGTTTTTGATGTAATTTAATTTCCGATGGATGTTGAGTTGCAGTCGGGTTAAATTCTGGTTTCCAAATGTAAAACCATGATTTTTACAGCAGTTTAAAAAGCTCCCACGAAAAAGTTGAAGAATTTTCAGATTGTTTTGATAGTTTAGTAAATAATTTAAAATTAAAAGCTAATGATTATTTTTTCTAGGTGATTTAAACTTTGATTTATAAAGACTTCCAGTAATCTTTTCAAATTCTCACTAGATCACATGGTTGGTGCAATTGAAAAAAATCTTTCTGGGGGTTATAATGGTCGCTATTTAAATTTGACATGTTTATGTAAATCCATGAAAATATTATTCAGTCAGGTCTTATAATGTGGTTTAAGTGAAGAATTAATTTACTTTTGTTTGAAAATTAAATAAGAAAAATTTTTTTCCCAAAATTTGTAAATACTAGAAATTAAAAGAATGTTGACTGGAAGCAGTAATAAAGATAATCAGTGGTCCCATTGCCCAAATTTTTTGTATGGCGGTAATTTTCAGAGTAAATTAGAAATGTTTTTTAAAAACCGTGGAAACTCTAAATGAAAAGACCCCCCCTTGAAATTAAGAAAAAAGGGAAAAACCACCCCCATGGTTAACAGCAGATTTGGGAAAATCCATGCATGAGAGACTACTTGCGCGAGAATTCAAATTTTTTAAAAGGCTGTCCGGGAGGATACAAAAAAAGTTGAAAAAAGGAAAATAATCAGTTCTTTTTTTAAGCGTGACATTTTAAGTTTTTTTTGAAAATGAATTTTTAAAAAATTTTTATGGTCATTTTTAAAATAAGTTGACGGGTAAAAAAGAAAAAAAAAGTGTCTACCCTCATTGACGAGTGGGGTTCATACACGTCAACCTGACATTTGCTGTTTGTTACAGAAAAGTTTTTTGTAAAAGATGTAGATTTTTCCATGAAATTGGTAAGTTTAAAGATTTAATAAAAAAGGACAGATGATCCCCCACTGTAAGAAACTAAGAAAAATCTTTCCCAATTTAACGCCTTAAAATTAAAAGCTCGCAACACTTAAAGAGTTTCCATGCAATTTTCAAAAAATCCATCATATCTTTATTAGCGTATCTAATTTCCCTTTTCTTTCTTGTGGTGATTTTCCAACACAGCTAAATTTGGCAAGGGTAACACCTTTTTTAAAAGGGGAAAAGGGAAAAAAAGAGTGATAGGAATTTTTTATGACCTATATAAACTCTTCCAATTGTAGGAAAATTATTGAAAATATTTTTGCACATGAGGTTATTACATGAAGGGGATGCATCTAAGGGTTTTAAAGTAAAACCCAAAACATGGTTTTTTGGAAGGTAGTCCCAAAGTCCCCTTTCTAGCATTTACAGATTTTATCTAAAAAGGGATTGAAAATCGAAGGGGAAAGGGTTTTGAGCTGTTTTTGTTGATCTTAGAAACATTTGATTCAGTCCCTTTTTTACCTTTTTTTAAAAAAACAAAAAACCAGATCATAAGCCCTTTTATTTGTTATAAATATTGGCGGATTTTTTTTTAAAAGAAAAAATGTTTATCATCTTGAAAAATATAGTTCAAAATTATTCATTATTTTGGGGAGTACCACAAAATCAATATGGCCCCCTTTTTTATTTATTCTTTACATAATGATTTCTACTTAAAGGGAGAATAAATTATATTTTTATGCGATGATTTGGTCTTTTATTTAAAAGGGTGTGGATGTTGAAGAGATCGTAAGACTTTAAAGAATTTTTTAAAGAGAGGGATGATTGATTGATTGGTTTAAAACTCGGGAAACTTGATTTTAAATTATATAAAACAAATTTTATGATTTTTCATAAGGCTAATGATGAACATGATGATTTCATTTGACTTTAAATTTGTAATGGTAACTAATTTCTAGAGTGTATAAATTTTAAATATTTTGGGGTTTTTCTTAATTGAAATTTTAAAATTTTAAGAACATTATGAATAGTATTAAAAAGTATCTCAGCATAAAAATTAAAGTGAAGAGGTTTGACAAAAGGGAATGTTGGGGTTTACTTGTAATTCTTATATTCACTCTATTATTGATTATTGTTTAGGGGTTTTTGGGCAGTAAGACCTTCTACCAAATTTTTGTCCTTCAAAGAGAATTACCATCTGTTTGATTAAATGCCTAGAGCCAAGTTTTACATCTGATTGCTTTACATTGAGGAAAAATAAATATGCTACTGGTAATCATACAAAGTATTGAAAGGTATTTATTCAGGATTTTACCCAATATTTTTCATTTGTTGATCGTGATAGAAAAATTTTATTCTAAAGTTCTTGAAATTTTCCCAAATTAAATTTTCCCAAACATTAGAAAGTCATTCTTTTAAAGGAGTGCCTTTTGGAAATTTAATTTTTTTGAATTAAAACCCGTTTACTGACTAGGAATAGTACAATTTTAAAAATAAAATTGAAGCAAAGATAATGAATCGAAGAACAAAAAAGAAATTATTTTAATTTATTTGTGGGTCTTGTCTCTTGTTTTTGAATTTCAATTTTTCTTTATTGTTTTTATTTATGATTTTGCTGTTCCTTTGTTTGTTCTTATTGCTTTGATTTTTATTATTCAATGTATTTTCAATTGATATTTTTTTTGCCTAGATTGTCTGGTTCCGCCCACTGGTGGAACTTGCAATTGGGTTGATGTCCTTTCATTGCTGTGATCGTTTTTTTCTTGAACAATTTTTAAAAAATTTTATATCTATAAATTTATATATTGAGTCAAAATCTTTGTACTATTTTTTTCAAATTTGAAACAAGAATGATGGGGAACACAAAAATGAAATTTCCTTTGGTGGTTTTTTTCCGCGAAGATGATTACTCCCTGATTTGCTGTTCCCTGATTTTGGGAAACCTCATATTCCCTTTTAGTGGGGTCGTCAATAAATCAGTTTTTTCTTTTTCGTTTTTCTTTTTTTCTTTTCTTTTCTTTTTTTTCTTACTTTTTTTCCTTTCCTTTTTTTTTTTTTCTTTTTTTTTCTTTTTTTCTTTTTTTTCTTTTCTTTTCATTCCCCACCCTTTTTTAAAATTTTAAATTTATTCATAATTGCGTTTAATATCCTTTTTTTTTGTTAAAATTTTTTGAGTTTTAAAGCATTGTTGTAATATTACTATATTTCAAATATTTTCTTAAATGTGTTCTTGTTGTGTCTGCATCTATGAAAAATTTATTATTTTTCCCCTTTGTAAACATTTTTATAAATGATAGGATGACGTTAAAATAAAAAAATAAAAAAATAAAACTGTGATAATAACGTTCTCTAGCAATTTTTCCCCGCAAAAAGTTTTTTCGGCTTCGTTTCTCTGCAGGGATTTTATCCGATTGGCACTAAACCTAACTTAGTTGCATAAACTTGGATTGGTTCGTTTGGTAATTGCACAAAATTGTAAAAACTCTACTAACTTCGTGGTGTAATTTTTCCCATGAAAACCCTTTATCAAAGCATCCTTAAGGACAGATACGGGGCATCAACTAAGTCCCGCATTCAGATCAAGTCCCTAGCGTCCCCGTGAGTTTTAGTTTAGTAAAAATATCAAATTTTACAGTATCCACAACTAATGACTGCTATTTGTTCTATCTTTCAAAGAAATTTTTTCACCCTGAGCCCCCTTTTAAAGCCTGAAAATTCAGGACAAAAACCCAAATTTTGGGAAAAAAGCAGGGGTTTTTTTTGTTTGCAGATCGGGAGTCTCCACTAGGGTGACGTGGGGGGCTGAAGAGGGGATGCCCAGGGCGCCGCGGGTGGCCATATCGGCAAAACAGAGGAGTGGCCCTCTTCTAAATATCAGTGTCCACCCCTTTTCCCTTTTTTTGTAAAATTTAAAACTTTTCCAAAATTAAAACGCCCTTAAAATTTTCTTTCTTTTAAATATTTTCAAACTTAAACAAACGTAAATTCAACAATGTGTCACTTATTTACCCTCCCATACATTCTCCTAAGTTTGGACTCAGAATTGTGCAAAAACATTTAAGGGGGAAAAGGACACCAATCCCTCTTAAAAGAAAAGGGGGGAGGGAAAAAGAAAAAAAAAAATTATCCTACCCCTGTTCACCAGTGCTGGGGGTGGGAACAAAATTGAGTTAGGGGGGTGAAGAGGACTGCCCCCACTCAACGGTTTTTAAAAGTTTTGAGGAACGGAAAGGGGGGCTGGGGCCAGGTGAGGCTTGAGAGGGGGGCGTGGGAACTTGACCTTTTGGTAGGGTCGGGGGTTAATGAATAAACCTGAGTCCCCTAAAATCCTCCTTTATTTATTCTTCTGGAGAATTGAAAAACAGAATGTATTGGACTAAAGTCCCCGAGGGAATCAGGGTTTGGGGGTTTAATTACAATGTGTGTGCGAGTTTTGTAGGGGGGGGCACATGGGTTAGGGGGGAGAAACCAGTCATTGGAATTAACACTTGACAACACAGTATATGGTTTGTTTTTATTTCCGTTGGCGCACAAGTACCAAAAGGTGTATTTAATAATTAGGTTCAGTGCATAGAGAGGAATATATTACCCCCATCTGACTGAGGGGCAGTGCTAAATGGAATTACACCAATAGAATTTTCTTTCAATGACATGCTGAATAAGGCTTTAATTACTTTGGTGGAGCCAAGTAATTTAAATTTTGCTTAGTAATTATAGTAAATTAGATCATGAATATAAAGAAGTTGCACTCACCCTTATTGTAGACTGATGACACACAGATGTAAACACTTAAACTTTTTGAAAATACTCAGGCAAACCTATAGTATGTTGCTTTAGGGACACACAGGGAGGGCCTAATGTGAGTATAGGGGGAACCTAAATTTTGACTGAATTTTTAGACCCAAGGTCCATTTTATACCCAAATTTTGTAGGCCCAAAAGTGACGTATTACCCTCTTCCCAAAGAAAAAAGATTTTTTTTAATTTTTCTTTTAAAGAGAGACTAATTGACCCGGGATAGGGAAAACCCCAGAAAATAGCTAATTGTTGTAATTAAGGATGTTATTGTGACAAAAGCTATAGTTTTAATAAATTTTAAATGATGCAAATAATTGAGACCGGGGTCTAAATGATTTCCCACTTTTTTATGGATGTTGCTTTTTCCCCGAACAATTGTAGAAGCAGTTTTTTTTTGAAAAAGTAAAAAACATTGTTTTCATCCTTTAAAGAGTCATCTCCTTAAATTGATGAGGGTTTGACCCCTGTATGTTAAAGAAAACCCAAACCCCTAAAGCAAAGCTAAAGCGATCTACTGGGGTGAACTACCCCCTCTGAAAACCCATTCTGTGGGGCGAAGAGACGTAAATACTTAGTTATTTTTAATATTATGAAAACTGTTTTTACCCTCGTGCGGCCGTTCGTTACAGTATAATAATATCATGTTTCGATAGTGGTGGAGTTATGAAAAATTTCTGCAGGTAATAAATGGGGCTCTATTGTGCTTAACATTTTTTCTAACTAGTGGGGTGACGAAAAAGGGGCTGACTCCCCCAAGGGTAAACCCATCCGTGGCCCCCAGTTTTAGCCCCATCCGTACGGATAGAGATAATGTGTTCAATGGTCTGAACTGGGGCTTCAATACAAAAAGCGAGTACAAATTTAGTTTTGGTCTATGGTTGTGTTATTAATTTCGACCCGATTTTTTTGAATATTATCGTTGATTACTTGCATAAGTTGTCAACCGCTCGTATGTCTTTTTTGGGTTTTTTTTTCCCCCTCGAGACACTCGATATTTATCGAAATTTGTTCTTGCTCAAGTGTACAAAGTTTTTTTTTTTTTTTGGTTTCAACAGTTTTATACAGTGGGTTTATTGCAGTTAAGTCCTGCTGGTCTAGTGACCCGAATAGCCATTTAAGGGCCGATCCACCGATCGCGATCGCAGCCCATTTTGCCCTTCCCAAAGGGGGTGTTTGGGGTGGCTCTGGGGAAAGGGTTATGGGTCCTTTACTTGAACTTTCAATCGTTTCGCTTGGGAGATTAAAATATTTGATTCTTGTTTGATGAGGTTGTTAATAGTGTCGCGATAGAAGTATATTGCAGAATTCGGTGTGATTGTTCTGAATGATTGGACTTGAGTAAGGAAGGTATCAATCACTTCCACATACGTAGAAATATTCAGGTCCACTGTCACGGTCCATGCCAAGCCCGTGAACAGAATGTCACCTTGTTTTAAGAAAACCGAACCTGTTTCTTGATTTGCGTGAATCGCCTTAGAGCCGGCAATCGACCCTAGCAACAAAAATATCCCAAATAACATTATAAATTAAAAGTGCCTACCAAAGAAAGTTCCGCTACAGAAGGTATAGTACGACAGGAGAGAAAGAGAGGAAAGAGAGAGAGAGGAAAGAGAGAAAGAGAGAAGAGAGAAAAAAAATTGAGAAAAGTGAAAAGGTCCTGTTTATGATGTAAAGTTACCTGCAACAACAGGGGTGAACTGACTATGCTGACGTAATCGAGACTTGCCCGTGGAGGCTGAAAGTAAAGGAATTTTAATTGTAATTTAAAATAGAAAAGTGATGATCCTCCCTGTATGGAGTATCTAGTGGTATTGAAGAGAATTAGAGAGAAAAACAAAATTCATTCGAGATGCGTTGACTTGCATTATCTCTAAAAATGTGTTAGGCGATGATAAGCAATATGAGCGGGTGGAGACCGTACCTATCGGTGACCCATATTAATTGTGCTCTTTATTGCTGAGTCCGAGGCTAAGTTGTTGACCGAGTTTAGAAGAGAGAGGGGAAGAAAGAGAAGAAAGAGGGAGAAATAAAATAAAATAAAATATTTTTATTGGGGAGGGAACAAAACTGGGTTAGTAGAAAAAACTATTGTACTTTGAGCAAAGTGTATAAATAATTATGAAGATAATGCACAAAGTGTGTTTACATAAAAACACCTATGCTGTGTGCTCGGAAGTATGGAGAAACTTGTGAACAAGCTCCTTTACTCGTGGACTGTGGTATGTGAATTCTAGCCAACCGTTATGGTTATTTATAATCTAGACTTGCATGTGTCTCTGATGGCAAGTTGAGTGAAATTATTTAAAATACAGAGAGAAACCGAATTCAATTTTCAATATACGAGAAATTATTTTGGAAATTACTATTCAGGCCTAAATACGTGATATTGGTATTTGGTGAACGAGAAGGTAGAGGTGTATGTTGCAGTAATTGCTCTAATTTGCGAGAAAAATTTATTTTCATATAAAAGATTTGCGAAAATTATAAATATTTTACCTTTGCGAAAGTAGAAAATAATAGTTTTATTTCATAGTGAGAAAATTGTTGTATTTATAATTTCCCTATGTTTTACTGCCCTGGATGTAAAGGTTAATGCAAGTAGCAGCCGATACTTATAGATGATAGGGTACCAGGTAGGATATTTTATTTTTTTGTGAATAGTGTTTTCAAAATTCCAAATTGTGTTTTATTTTGTTTTATTTTATTTTAATGTCATACTTAGGCCTACTACCGTAATTTATGGGAAACCCGCTATCAATTCATCAAAACTGTCAACTCTTTTTATTATTTTAAAGATGCTGGGCATTACACTCAAATAAGTTGCAAATTAATGAAGTGAGAGGTATTAGATTGTTGGTCCTGACATCCATTCAAAAGCTAACATGGTGAATTTTGTGGCGTACATCAAATGAAAACATCTTTAATTCTCTCGCGTCATTCGAATTTTGATTATTTTTATGTTAGTGGACATCAAAACTGCGCAAATTACGTCGTTTTTGGCAGATTGTGTGAAAAGAATTCAAATTTCCTGTTATTTTGCTTTATTTGTTAAAATGGTGAAATGTCGTTTTATTGTGCGATTTGATTTGAGTTCTTTATTGAATGAAACATGGACATTTGCTTTTAAAAGCATTTATGCAAAATTACATAAATTGTGTTTTATAGCTCAATGCAAATTCTGCACAGAGAAAAATATTTACAAAATTATTGCTGAATTCACAGAACGTTTTGCACCAGCAGCAAAACGTTTGCTATTATATGGACAAGAAAACATTTTGCTGAAAACACCAAACGAGTATTGCTAATATTTACAAACATTATGCTACTTTAGGAAAATGGTTTTGCTGGGACTACAGAACGGTTTGCTGGTCCAGCAGAAAGTTTTGCTGGAATTACAGAGCGTTATGCTGGTTCAGTAAAACATACTGCTGTACCAGCATAATGTTCTGTAATCCCAGCAAAACATTCTGCTGGCTTGGGACAAGATGTCGCTCGTTCGTGGCAAAAACAAATTTATTAAATATCACATGTTATAATAATATAATTATTTTCACCAAAAAATTCACACAGATACACGCGAGAGAATACACGACGGCATTGTTCCTTTTTTCCTCCGACAATCACAAATGGTTGTATAGTATTGCTTCAAAGTTTCTGTACTCTTGCCGCCTTCCGTTGTTGTCTCGTTATCTGCAACGAAGTTGTAATTTTGTAATTAGCTATTCTCTGAGTTTATCACACGGTACATATAAGGTATAATACATAATAATAATTGTACTATATAATCACATGTTGTATTATACATACCTTTATTATTTGCAACTACTTTGTTGTTAAACCTCACAGTCATAGGTAAGGTAACTGGCAAGTAAACGGCCATGCTTGATGCTCGGTGCTTCACTTTGCTATTTCTTCCTCGTGGCGTGCGCACTGTAAGCTATCTCGTCAAATCTCGCGCAGGTCTCGCGAGGTAGTTTGCAATACATATCGCTACATTCGAATCAGCAAAACGTTCGGTAAATTTAGCATAATATTTTGCTGCAGGAGCAGAATGTTTCGCTAAGTACCAACTAGCAAAATATTCTGCTGTTGCAGCGAAATATCATGCTGGATTCTTTATTTTAGAGTTAGCAATAATTGTATTGCTGTTTCAGCATACCTGTTCTGTTAAATTCACCGAAAATATTGCTGGAACAGCAAAATAAAGTTAGCAATAATTGTTTGGTAAATATTTTCTCTGTGTGTATCCCCTACTTATAGACTTCAAGCCGTCGTTAAGTGAATTAAGTGAAGGTGTGATTTTATTCAGTAGTCAATTTTGTGTAACTAAATCAGTGATACATCTGAAACATGGGTGTGAGTGTTGGTAATGGTGACGAGAGTTATGACCGTGTTCCTAATAATTAACTGAGCCCGACTCAATGGTGAGCTAGTAGCATAGAAGAGAAAACTTGTCAAAATAAGTGATGATCGCTGGAAAAGATTAATGAATAGTGGCTAAAATGACGGGGACCTTGTCGTGAGTGTCATGATTGTTTGTGTATTTATTACTGGGTCTTTGGCGGCTTGACATTTATTGAGAGAATAAAGTTAATTGTCACCTGGATTTTCCGTAGCGCCGCACGGCACCAGTACCTGTGCCTGTCGTCGGCAATGTTCGAATGGATGATTCGCACTGCTACTGTATTCGGGACAATCGAACGTGTGGGCAAATATTCTCGCGACAGTTGACCGATTCTCCAGGAGGAACCATCGGCGATATTGCGAAGAGTTGGGGGCGTCTGCGGATGAGCCTGGCGTGATGGGGGTTCCATACGTAGCTGTGTGGTAAGTTGTGTATTTAGTAATTTATTCGTTGTCCCGAGCGTGTGTGTAATTGTCGTTCAATTGTAATGGTGAGCATGCGTAAATGTTTTTTTTTGTGTCAAACGTGTAATTTATTAATTATCGTAAAATGTTGACATAATTCGTAGCCCGAAGGTAACTCGTGGGTCTGAATGAGAGGGGGGGGGGGTACTTGCGGTGATCTCGATGCGCGGGTCGAGACGCAGAACGTCAGATGTGGGAGAATTCCTGATTATCCGCGATTGCACTGAAGATAATGCGTGCTCATTCGTCATTGTGTCAACCTAGTGAAGTGATGGCTTGTCCTGACTTTACTACCGTGAGTTTAAGTGGTCGTATTTTTTATGTAGATTGGAGGCTGTGGCAGGACAAGTGTGTAAGTGCGCAACTATTATTGTCACCCTCGCCCCATCATCCGAACGTGGATCTGTGCAAACCGGCTGATTGGGATGCATTACCTTCAGACTTCCTGGAACCTCTCCCGTTGGGGGTGTCGGTGGCTGAGAAGGAGGCGTGGAGGCAAGGGGTGTGTATGTTCATGCAACGAGCTGTGAGGTGCCAGATTCTTGCCATCTGCTCGGCACTATTTGCTCTAGATGGGAGCAGTTGTTTTTGCCTGCAGCCACATAGAACCTGTGCAGAGGTTATCGAAGAGTATTGGGGTGGAGGTGATAAAAAATCATTAAAACAATTTCAATGAAATGTTGATGGAGATTAGCGACTCGCCGTATGGGGAGTGGGTGCCGTGGGAGGACACTGAATAGGGTAAGTGCATAGTAAATTTGTCGTCAAGAGATCCTAAAGGTATCGCTCATTGTAGGCGTGTCGCATGTCGTTTTGCTATCTGTTGCTTAGTTTGGAGGGGGGGTAACAGCAAGTGACCGGCAGAAATTTTTACTAGTGAAATTCCAAACGCTTAAGGCTATTGTACCGCCTCTGGCCGATAATTTGAACGTCGAAGAAACATGTCTGAAAAGTTTGCTGAATGAATGAAGGCCTTTAAAATAACAGAAAAAAAATTGTGATTTTTTTGGGCGAACATAACCTCACTTTTGGAAATTATATTTAGATTTTTGGACAAAAGTGTGAACTACAAGACTATTTTAAAATTAAATGCTGAGAATCGGGGTTTTCTGGACATAGTTTCTAAACCCTTTACTACAACTGGGCCATAGCTAAAATAGTTTTCTGAAAAAAACAGTTGGTGTACAATTTTTTTTGTCAAACGGTACAAAAATCGTATTTGTACCGTTTTACAAAAATTCGTACACCAACTGTTTTTTTCAGAAAACTATTTTAGCTATGGTCAAGTTGTAGCTAAAGGTTTAGAAACTATGTCCAGAAAACCGATTCTCAAAATTTAGTTTTGAACTAGATTTGTAGTGTACACTTTTGTCCAAAAATCTCAATATAATTTTCAAAAGTGAAGGTATGTTCCGTCCAAAAAATTGACAATTTTTTTCTGTTATTTTAAAGGGCCTTCTTTCATTCAGCAAACATTTCAGACATGTTTCTTCGACTTTCAAATTACCGGCCAGAGGTGGTACAATAGCCTTAATTTTCCTAAAGAATAGGGTTACCATAAGTGTCTCAGCAAAAAAGAGGGCATTTCGTTCACAGACATTTGCGAAGTACAAGGGGTCTGGGGCGGAGCCCCAGCCGCCGGAGGCGAATTTTTTTTTGGACATTTTTACCGTCAGGATAGCGTTAAGAGCGATCTGAACAAGGGTCAAGGAAGGACAGTTGTGCCGACGCCTTTTAAATTGAGGGGTTTTTTTTTAAATGAACACTATTTTTTATGACGAAACTAAGACAAGTGGCCTAGGCCTACTACACTTCCTTACGTACGCCGTACGACGTGGACACAAGGCACGAAACGTACGGAAATGGTAACTAAATCACGTGACAGTACACTGCTTGCTGCACAGCCTGGCGTGTTGTGACACGCTCGGACATGATCGGCTGCTCGTATTCGGCGATTTACGGTCGGTGGATGGTAATGGGATGGTAAGTGAGGGGGCGGAAGGGTGCGCATGCGCCTCTGCATGGAATTGGGTGAAATAACCGGACATTTGCATTATTTTGAAAAAGCCGCCCGGACGCCCGGACAGACATAAAAAAAGAGGACATGTCCGGCTTTAACCGGACGTATGGTAACCCTACTAAAGAAGGAGTAAAAGCAAGTGACCGCTAGAATTTATTTACTATTAATATTTGTTTAGAAGGGGAATATAGTAAGTGGCCGCTTTCTAAAGAGAGGAGGGGGGGGGGGGGGTCGTCTAGTTATCAGGAGAGAAACGTAATGTGTGAAGGAGGACCCGTAGCCAGATAAGCCTTAGACTGCGGAGAGGGGGGGGGGGTGTAGGGAGGGTAACCCGAGATTTAACGAAAACAATTGTTTCCTCTACTTTGTTATCTATTGTGAAACCATGGCGTGCGCAGACCACTCTGTGTTGATCCGGGCGTCCAGGAATTCGTATTGCGGTGGCGGTTAATACGGAGCGCCTGTGCGAGGGCCGGGGAGGACCTGTCTCCTGAACCGGAGCACCCGTTCCCAAGAGTGTGTGAGATCTGTCAGAATCGAATCGTGTCAGAAATCGTGTTTACTTGTATGTACCTAACTTCGGACTTTTCGTTTGGAGGCGATGCAAAAGTCCCATTTAGTTTAAATTTTCAAAACTGACACGTGCATTTTCTGTGGTCGAAGTGGAAGGGGGGGAGGGGAGGTGGAGACCTAGGGCGGGGCGAGGGGGGGTTTACGTGCGACATTAGAGGATTAATTAACGCGTCTCGTGTACTGTCTGGGGGGACGGTCGGATGAGCGTTGTTGGCTAGAGGTTTTTCCTAAAATTTGGATCCCGAATCCAGCATTTAGCTATCAAGTGCCCTAGTCGATTACAGTGGGTGCAGTGGGGGCGATTCTGACTACGAGCTCCCCTGAATGGTGCCTGCTGTGGTGGGTAGGGCTGATGCATTATCTGAGCAGGTAGAATTGCTGATATCGTTGGGGGGGGGGGGGGGGGAATTGCTGAAAATTCTGAGGGGTACGTTAAAAAATTGTGGGGGGTACTGGGGGGGAAATATTAGTCGCGTGTTTAGAAAGCAGGGGAATAGAAGAGACTTGCTGAGCGGCCTGTGGGGGTGCCTGAGAAAGAGTCGGATGGTTGTCTGTTGGGGGGACTACATAATCCCGAGGAGTGGGGCAATATCGAGACAGATGGCCAAACCAACGGCTTTGCAACGGAAACATTTTAGAGGAGGAGTGATTGCCCCGAGTGCCTGTACTGAAGTGTCAACCAATGGAGGGGGGGAAGGAGAGTCGTCACGTTTGTTACGTTGTGCAAGTGCTGGAGACTTGGGGGTAGGAGGGTGAGGTTCATAAGAATGTGGGTATGAGTCCGTGATTGCGTTAACTGCAAGGAATTGTCGCGAAATTACCTCTTCAATATCCTCCTGGAGTAACGCTACGTCCAATGCCTCCTGGTAAGTTTTAGGTCTGGCTCTCATTACTGCCCTTTTAATATTCCCGGAAATCCCTTTGATGAATTGCGTCATGACTTGTTCGTCTAGTAACTTTCCCCGTAAACGGTCCTCTGCTTCATTATTCGCAGGGATCCTAGTCTGATTTGCACTGATCCATAATTTTGTCGCAAATGATTTAACAGATTCATTAGGCAATTGGACTAAGCTAGTGAATTTATCAACTTGTTTATTGTGGGAACAATCAGTAAGGTACCAGTTGATAAATGCATCTTTAAGGACCCGATAGGGCGCTTAAATAAGGCTGGGGAGTGTGATAGGAAGTCCCTAGCTTCCCCTGTTAGTTTTAACCGAGTGATAATAACTAACTGAATGGTAGTCCAAAGACTAATCACATGCTATTTGTTCCAGCCGTTCAAAAATTGTTTAACTTTGATACCTTTGTGTGAGCCAGAAAATTCTGGGACGAGTCCTAGATTTTGTAGATGTATGACCTGGGGTTTGTCCTTTTGTTGCAGAGCAGGAGCAGTTTTGGAGGAGCCGGTGTCATTAGAGGGGCGTCCGTTGTGGGGTGGCAAGAGGAGGCGGCAAGAGAGAAGAGGAGGGAGACGAGTGTCCGGAGGAATGACCGACCTCTTCAAGGAGTGCGACTGTGTCTTCAGAATCCGACATTTTTTATTTTTTTAAATTAACTTTTATTTTTAATCAACGCTAATTTCCCTTTTTTAAATTTTTTTTAAACTTTTACTCCTCTTTAACTTTCAAACAATTTTAACTTCAACCTTTAATTAAATTTTTATTCAACTTTACCCAGGTGTATGTGAAACTTATTTTCCTGTCCTATATATTCCTATTATTATTCGACTCAAGGATGTCAACCATGTAATATATTTTATTTTGGGAAGAAAAGTGCAAATTTTCAATGAGTGTGAAGACACCAATGATATATTCCCAAAATTGAAATGCAGCAATATTAGAAAAAAATCAATCCCACAGTACTGTCACCAGTGTTAAGGGCCGCCTTTTACTTGGATTAAGGTCCAACAATGTAGGAGGGAACCGTCACCACTCAACAGGGTTTAAGTCTAGTTGAGGTAAACTAATGATAGTGGAGAGGGGAAAGAAGGCTTCAGAGGGGAGGTGTGGGAACTTGACTACGGTGTAGTGTCGAAAGGTAAAGCACCTCAAGTCCAATGATAATGAATCACCTTTATTTACTTAATCCCGACAAGTTTGTAGGTATATTTAGAGGAAGTAAAAATGGTGATAACGAAATTCGCGAATTTTTTTAAATATCCATTTTATTGCCTAAAATGTAATATTTGTCGACAAATTACTCTTTTAGAGATGAAAAAAACACTTTTTTGAAAACGCGAATATCGCGAAATCTCGTGTATATCGGGGAAATAACGAACGAAATTGTATAAAACTGTTCAAAACGCGAATTAACTTGCAAAATTAAACATTTTAGTGCTCAAAATGTGGGGGGATGGTGGAGGTGCCGGTCCAGAATGTTTGTGAAGTTTGATGGAGGTGCCGGTCCAGACCGAACATTACGCCCGCAGCAGGCGGTACATCGTTTTCGTTTTTATGTGGTTCCACCTTCACATAGATATAATACCTAACTACTAACTAGTTGCCTAGATGGCACTTCCCCGGCTAGAATTGCTCACGAAACCATTGCTCACAGAAAAGGTCTTATTGCCAAACTAATAGAGCCAGAGAAGCAATGGCGTCGGAGCCAGGAAAGCAGGGTGGTAGCTTGCCTCTCCTGAGCTTACAAGGGGGGGGGGGGGGGGCGAAAGTATCTTCTCGTCCCTCCCCCCTAGAAAAATGACGAAATAACCATTGAGCATAAATATTATATTCTTCAAGTCATCTATAGGTTTTACGGAAAACAATTAAATTTGTCTTTTCTCTTTTCTTTTTTTTTCGTTCAGCTAAAGCCCCTAAAACACGTAAAATACCACTTCAAAAATACGTATTTTTCAAGAAATTGCCTGCGGCGCTATTGTGCCCCCCTCGCATTGAGTTGTTTGTCTAACCTCCCCCCCCCGAAATATATTTCACCGTTACGCCACTGACTCGAGGACCTATGGAACTATGTATGGAAGCATGTACTTTTTCCTGGGAAAGTTCGCCCCCCCTGGAATAATAGACTTCCGACGCCCTGGTCAGAAGACAAAAGTACACGCTGGATTGTAAAGGAAAGCTTCATCTTTGAATTTGCTAATAGGTCTATGCTAGTATTTTATTTTCATTCCTTTTGAATGCATTTTATGCAGACTTTTACAAAATGGCAGTTTAGACAATGCTTTTGTTTGGTGTATTTTTTAGAAACAAATTGTTCATAAATCAACTTCTAATGAACCAACAACCAAAAATCTAAGCTTAGTAAAGAACCTTGTGTAAACTATAACGCACTATATTGTTCATCAGTCAGACCTTTATGCCAGAGTATTTTTTAAGACAAATTACATGTTCAAGAGGAATTTACATTATGGATTCATTGGCATGAGTTAGTTACAAGAATTTTGTTTTGGGACACACAATTTTGAATTTGTTGGCGATATACTAGGAAAACGCTTAAGTCCCGCCGCGTTGTTGGATGAGCGTAATTGGTGCATTGAGGTGCCATGTGTTATGCAGATTTTCTGTTGTTCTGTGAAAAAAATATTACTATGTCGAAGATTTTTTTTTAATAAAATTAAATTAAATATTAAATAATATACTTATTTTTTTTAAATTAATAAATCGTAATTTTTATAAAAAAAGAAAAAAATCGTAAAATTACAATTTTCATAAGAAATAATTATTTGATTGCGCTCAAATTTTACATGAATATATTAATTCATGTAACTAAGGTTCTGTGAAAAAATAATTTTAATAGGATAAAGCATTTAGGTGTTATAAGTCAAAAAATTGTTTTAAAAAAGAAAAAAAACCCGTAAAATTTCGATTTTCATGAGAAATAATTTCTCGATTACGCTCAAATTTCACACGAATATCTTAATTCATAAAATTAAGGTTCTGTGAAAAATCATTACAATCGGATAAAGCATGTAGGTGTTATAAGTCGAAGAAATTTTTAAAAAATAAAAAAAATCGTAAAATTGCGATTTTTTATGAGAAAAAATTTCCCGATTGCGCTCAAAAACGTGGCAGTTCTAAGTTCAGAGATTTCGAAGGCCTCCATAAAACCATTGATTAAAGAAGGCTTTTTTAATCAATGATAAAACGAAGGCCTCCATAAAATTTCATCGCAATGGGAGTATCGGTTTTAGCCGGAATCGTGTTAACAGACACAAAATACAAAGAAAAAAAAGAAAAAACCTTCCGGATTTTTTTCTCTAGTGTAGTGAAATGGAATCTTTCGCTTCGCTCGCTACGCTCATCCAATTAATAAAGTGTGAAAATTTCATTCAATCGAGTTCTACATAGAAATAATTATATATTTAAAAGTGACGTAATTGCAATAAATTGTGATAATTTGTAAATACTGTTAAACTATTGCATTTATGGTAAAATTTCTAATGATATTTTTTTAAGAACTTTAAAAACCCATTATAACAATGTCTGGTTTATTCAAATCCGATGATTACTTCTTGAGTTACAGGATTTTTAAGAATGCTTTTGGCGGCCATCTTGAAGACGCCATGGCTGGCGTTTTTTGCTTCCGAGCGTGTCCTTTCGGTGTACTGTATTTATGTGAGTATAGGCCTCGGGTATATTTGAAATTGTCAAGTTCAAAAAGTGGGGTGCGGCCATTATGTGAAGCCATTTATCAATAGTATTTATATCCAATCTTTAAAATCTGAGTGGTCAAAATAAGGGTGCGGCCTTTACTCGAGGGCGGCCTATAAGCGAGTAAATACGGTAATAACATTCTAAATAAGTATTTTACTAACTCCTAAATTTTGGTGCAGGTTCCCGTCTTTGAAGTATTTTTATAGTTGATGCAGCCTGTTCTCCGGAAATATAGGAAAATGTCGAACCTGTGACAACATAAAGAAAATTGACCTCTGTAAGTCAGTTTTTATGATTGAATAGAATAAAAGATAAATAAATTCATATATTTATCCCTCATTTGGGATTCTGTGCAGTTGCCAGTTTTCCCGATAGAAAGTCGGAACTAATCTGAACATCAATATCTGCTGACGTTTACTAATCTACAGCGGCGTCGGAGCTGGGGGGGGGCAGGGGGTAGCTTGCCCCCGAGCTTACAGAGGGGGGCGAAAGTATCTTCTTGCCCCCCCCTAAAAAAAATGGCAAATTAACCAAAATAACTGCGTTTTTCGTTTTTGATTCATCTATAGTCTTTTCTTTTTTCGTTCAGCAAAGCCAATTAACTATTTCCCTAAAACACAAAAAAACCCACTTCAAAACTACGTTTTTTTTCAAAAAAATTGCCTGCAACGCTATTGTGGGGGTGTCAAATACAATTACAAACATTGAAGTGTAACTAGCTTCTCACTTTCTTGTAAAGATGGAAAGTATCTCAGAGATGTCAGTCAGATATTGTATTATTTTTTGGGTTTCGATGTATCCATAGACGGTGGATGTCTCTTGGCACAAACAGACACCCTCCCCCCGCAATCAAGCACAAATCGAGAGAAAGAGGAAACCGTTGGAGTCTCGCGAGTCCCGATGACCGCTACTGTACGTATAGCTTAGCCTATATTTACTATGTATACTAGCATCGGCAGCAAGCCAGCAACGATCTTTTTGTGCCCTAAAACGTGTTACAAGGGAAAATCGTTCTCAAATGAGATCATCTGCTACTACTTTATATGAAGCTAGCCAGCGTGATTAGAGATAGACCGAATCCGTACTACTAAGTTTGTAAACAAAACTACTAAAACTAGTGACCGTCGCAAAGTGTTTGGTACTTTTCACCACTAAAAGCTGTCAATATTCAAGGCAGTGGCGGCGCGTATCCGGGGAGGGGGGAGGGCTTGCGCCCCCCCCCCGAAATCCCAGCTTTAAATGTTATATTCTTATAAAATCATCTAGGTTTACGCAAAAAAATTAATTCATCTATTATATTTTCTTTTTTTTCTTTCAGCAAAGCCCCTTTAACTGCTTCTGAAAAGCATAAAAACTACTTCAAAAATACGTATTTAAAAAAATTTTGCCAGCGGCGCTATTGTGGGGGACACCCCCTCCATTGGGTTGTTCGTCCAACCCCCCCCACCCTGAAATATATTTCAGAATACGCCACTGACTCAAGAGCATTAGTCGCATATTATGTTACCATATGTAACTATGTATGGAAGCATGAACTTTTCGCCCCCCCTGGAAAAATAGACTTCCGACGCGGCTGCTAATCTATGTTTGTGTTTGTTTTATTTCGAATAACTTACATATTATCGAAGTTGGGTTTTTATCAGTCATGCAGCGAGATATTTAAATGGTGGCACGGAAACCGTGCTTATTTAATTTAATTCTATTTTGTAAATATCTTGTTATATCCACTAGGCCTACAACTGATTATGTTGCTCATCTACGTTTTGAAGTACACTTTACATGAGTAGGAAATAACAAGGTAAGTTCACTCCAGAACGGCTAAACAATTGTACTGAAATTTTAAACAGACATCTGGTATAGTTCTGAGGGTCCGTTACGATTTAAACTCGCAATAAATAATAAATTGGAAATAGGCTGAGAATGTCACATTTAATTCAATTTAACGACAATTTGTTTGAAAACGAATCATTTCAATTAATCACTGCAGTCTCCATCATAGATAACATAAATTAAAATTACTCCAAATTCACATATATTATTATTGGAAGTGCGCTTGATAATAATATGCAATAAAAAACTTATGTCACGAAATAACTTTACCAGATATTTAAGATTGAAATATTACCGGTAGGTATTTCCTATCTCCCACCATTGTAATGGCACAAAAATCACACTTTTGAACACCAAATTATCTGAGTACATCTAAAATAAATAAGAAAAATAATCTTTTAAAAAAGTCACCAGGCTGAACTCATTGCTGAGATATTGTAGACCAAAGCTAAAAATATTTCTATACAAGTAGAAATGACCTGAAAACGTGGCAACATTGTATGACCTCAACCACACATAATGAACATAAACAAGCAAAATCTAAAATCAATATGGTAAATTTTGACAGTTTGACAGTATCTTTGCCAAATGTAAATGTAGTGTCACCATAGTCATAAAGACAAACTTATGCGTGTTTTAAGCTGTTTAGTGTTTATGTCTAAATGTAAATTGTTTTGATTAATATTTACCTTACATACAAAGAAAAAATAGATTTTATCTGTTCAACAAATTTATGTTGATAAATAACAATTACAATCCATCATTCATAATATTCACATATTTCATGTTACACAGTTCATACTACCATTGTAAGAAAAACTACTACTGGAACCAAATGACGACCAACTTAGATGAGCATTGATATCGTATCACATTGCCTTTCCTTGAAAGAGCAAAATAAAAATATACTCCAACTCCGTATCTCCGTATCATAATACGGCAGCCCATATTTATAATAACATATAGAGGCAAATATTAGGGTAACATATTTTTATTTAAGTTGTGTACACTGTACATCCAACAGTCATGAGAAATTTTTAATTAATAATTATTCATTGTAATTTTTATTATAATATATAATAATGAATTATTACAATTTTTAATCATATATAATAATTAATTAAAATTTATTAATTGTGTGTAGCTAATGTAGTTGCTTTGTATTGCCAATTGGGTATTTTATGGATGGGTTATGTTCAATAATTTTAAAACTGCATGATCCGCAACCACTCTATTTTCGTATTGCTTTCAAGAGATAACAATGATTTTAAGCAGTTTGTTGATTCCATTTTACAGTTTCAACCGTGAATAACACCTTACCCCTGATGAACGAGCCCGCTGGTGACGGAGACCGTACGGGTTGCCTACCTTCTCAGTTTAGGGGCGGTTTAGGTTTTTCAATGAAACAACCCTCTTTGCCGTGTCCGACTTCAAGATAGTAGGTAGGCCTAAATTGCTTTAGCAGAATATTAAATTTTTTTTATCAAAATGGATAACTCTAGCATTGAACACCGGTCATTTTGTCAAAAAAGCGTGGGTGTGTCCACAACTTCTGACCCAGCAGACTCATTGTCGGATCTCGACTTTTGACCTCCTTGTTAATTTTAATATTTAAAAATTTTCTTTGCGTTTACTGCAGTACTCTAATAATACCACAGCATTCATTGTAATAATTAGAGACACGGGACGTGTATATGTTAATTTGTAGCATATTTTTTTGACCACCTTCCAAAACGCATTCATGGGGCATTCTAATAGGCGTATTTGTATTTTAAAATTTGGTCTTTAAAATAAAGAATGTCTAAACTGCAATTTTTACAAATAATAATGAAAAAAAAATAATACTAATGTTAAATAAAATATGGTATACTGGACAAACCTTCGTTTCAGTAAAAAAAGTGGCGTTTTGTGTCATCTATACCCACCCAAAGCACTATTTTCACGCGTATTTCTCTCTAAAAATAATACCTTTTATTTATTTACTATTTATTTAATTAACTACTATCATTCTATATCCAACTTATTACATAAATGCAGGCACAATAATGAACTATGGTTAAGTAAAGTTTGAAATAGTAATATTACAACAACAATCATGGTCGTCCACAGAGGGGGGGGGGGAGGGGAGGCAAGGGGAAGGGGTCAGTTGCCCGCTTTCAAAGCCTGGACACACAGATTTTATACCACACTTCCACTGAGATTATGTCATCCCTTATCAAATGTATTTAGTTTTTAAAATAAATAAACTAAAGAATCTACAATGAAAAAAACAAACAATCAAATACACTGAAAAACATTTTTCTAGGGTCTCCTGCGAGTAATTTTGGAAAAGGACTCAAAACTAACCCCTTAAGCCTCTCTATGCTCTTATTATAAACACTATTTACACCCAGATGTTTTATCTTTTCAACACTTCCTATATTCGTAAGAATTTATATTCCAAAGTGGGGAGCAGAGCTAAGTAAATGTTTTTTTCCAAATCATAGCAGAGAAGTATAAAAAAATGTCTCTAATTTATCACCTCTTTATACACCAAATCAAAATTCTCAAAATCAATTACAAAATTAGGTGTTGAGTTTTTGCTCCCATTTACTATAGAATGTACAATATACACTGAAAACCGTTTTTCTGAGCTCTTCCGCAAGTAAAAATTGGACTGAGATCCAAGCCCACTCCTATGCCCAAATTACGCACCTTTTTGCACCCTGCTTTTTTACTTTTCACCCCTTTCCATTCGCAAGAATTTGCATTCCAAAGTGGGGATCAAATTGACGCTTTTTCAAAGTCATTGTAGAGAAGTAAAAAAATAGGGTCTAATCAGCAGCTATTTATGCACACTCAAATTGCCAAGTCCTGATTTTTGCAACCCTAAACAAAAGAATCTACAGGGAGCTAAAAATGGAAATACACTGCAATAAACCATTTACTTGGCCCGAACTCACATGCACGCGCTCAGTGTTGACGTTTTGCGCTGAACGGTTTTTATGTATCAGTACCAAATCCTGCATGAATGTTAATAGAGTTCCTTTATTTTGATACCCACACTGGGTTGCCAAAAATTAGCCTTACAAAATCAATGCAATAGTGGGGTCTATAAGCCTAACAATCGTGCAAATCGTGAAGAAAGCATGAAAATTGGTGAATTTACTAATTGACCACAAGGAATCCAAAATCGATGGCCCCAAGTTGAGTTCCTGTAACTTTCTTTTTTAATTGAATTAATAAAATTAATTGATTAATTAACCAACAAAAAAATTTTAAAGGAGACAACACAGTCGACATTGTTATAAAAATGAAAGCTTATTTTACGGAGAATGAATAAATGAAAAAATTTTGGGAAAATTAATTAATTAATCATCTAATTAATTGAATTTTATTTAATATTTTACCACTTTCGATTTATGTATAATTATGTACACCTAAAATTCTACCGATTGTCATACAATTTCACCCCTTTACTAACATAATGCCAATAAATCCAAATTTTGATGGCCCCAAACAAAATTCCTTCAACTCTTAGATTAATGGATTAATAAAATTAATAATTAGATTAATACCAGTTAATGTTTGACATTCACAAACACAGTCAACTGATGTATCAAATATAACAAAACAAGCATAATAAAAGAAAAGTGATGGCCCCAAGTCGGGTTTCTTATCACTTTCCCTTTAAATTTCAATTAATTAAATTTAAAACGGCAATTAATCACAAAAATTACAAAATTAATGTACAAAATAAACACAGCATGGTCGACTTGGGTATCAAATGAAAGCTTATTTACGAGTAAATAATATGTGAATAAATATTTTTATTAATTAATTAATCAACCAATTAATACCATTTTAGTAAAATTATACCACTTTTTGACTTTTGTATAGTTATGTATTCCAAAAACTTTCCCGATTGTCAAAAAATTTCACCACTTTAATAACATAATGCAAATTAATCCAAAATTTTGATGGCCCCAAACGAAATTCCTGCAACTCCCAGATAAATGGATTAATGAAATTGAGAATGAGCTAGATTCCCTTAAAATTGTCTTAACATTCAATTATGCGCTACGATTGACAAATGTAGTATTAAAAACAATATGATCACATAAACCTAAAAAATGATGGGTCCAAACTAATTCCCACTTAATTATTATTAATTGAATTAATGGAATTAATTATATTTATTTCAATCAAATGTGAAAATAAATCACAACATAGTCGACTTGGGTACCAAATGAAAGCTTTTTTTATGAATAATTAAAATGTGAAAAATATATTTATTAAATTAATTAATCATCTAATTAATTAATTAATCATCTAATTAATTACAATCTAGAAAAATTTTTTACCACTTTGGTTATGTATGGGTATCAAAAACTCTACCGATTGTCAAAAAAATCTTCCCCACTTCACTTACACGATGTCAAAAAAAATAAAATAAGATAATTATAGCACCAAACAAAATTTCTTGTAACTAACATTTTATTAAATAATGAAATTAAGAATTAGCTAGTTCACGTGCCACAGTCAACTGGTGTATTAATAATAGCCAATTGTATGGTAATTAAAACATTGACAAATTGTATTAAGGCATATGTTTATTAATATGCTATCCGTTAATTATACTTTGATTTAAATTATTATTATTTTAATTAAATAAATTAAATTGAAGTGTAATTTTTGGATAGCATATTAATAAACATATTCCTTAATAAAATTCTGTCAATGTTTCTTCTTCTTCTTGTTCTCTCAATTATTATTATTTTTAATTAATTTAAAATTTAAATTGAAGTGTAATTTTCGGATAGCATATTAATAAACATATGCCTTAATAAAATTCTGTCAATGTTCTTAATTACCATACAATTGGCTATTATTTAATACACCAGTTGACTGTGGCACGTGAACTAGCTAATTCTTAATTTCATTCATTTTTTTAAATGTAAGTTACAAGAATTTCGTTTGGTGCTATATTATCTTATTTTATTTTATTGACATCGTGTAAGTGAAGTGGTAAGATTTTATGACAATCGGTAGAGTTTTTGATACCTATACATAACCAAAGTAGTAAAATTTTACAAAATTGTAATTAAATTTGATGATTAATTAATTAATTAGATGATTAATTAATTTAATAAATATATTTTTTCACATTTAATTATTCAAAAAAAAACTTTCATTTGGTACCCAAGTCGACTATGTTGTGATCATTTTTCACATTTGATTGAAATAAATATAATTAATTCCATTAATTCAATTAATAATAATTAAGGAATTTAGTTTGGACCCATCATTATTTTTGGTTTATTGTGATCATATTGGTTTTTAATACTACATTTGTCAATCGTAGCGCAAATTGAACGTTAAGACGATTTTAAGGGAATCTAGCTCATTCTCAATTTCAATAATCCATTTATCTGGGAGTTGCAGGAATTTCGTTTGGGGGCCCTCAAAATTTGGATTAATTTGCATTATGTTATTAAAGTGGTGAAATTTTATGACAATCGTAAAGTTTTTGGAATACATAACTATACAAAAGTCAAAGTGGTATAATTTTACTAAAATGTAATTAATTGGTTGATTGATTAATTAATGAAAAAAATTTTTTCACATATTATTACTCGTGAAATAAACTTTCATTTTTATACCCAAGTCGACCATGCTGTGTTTATTTTGTACATTAATTTTGTAATTTTTGTGATTAATTGCCGTTAATTGAATTAATTGAATTAATGGGAAAGTGATAAGAACCCGACCCTTGGGCCATCACTTTTCTCTTTTATTATGCTTGTTTTGTTATTATTTTTATCCCTCAGTTGACTGTGGTTTGTGAATGTCAAACATTTAACTGGTATTAATCTAATTATTAATTTCATTAATCCATTAATCTAAGAGTTTTAAGGAATTTTTTTGGGGCCATCAAAATTTGGATTTATTGGCCATTATGTTAGTAAAGGGGTGAAATTGTATGACAATCGGGAGAATTTTAGGTGTACAATTATACATAAATCGAAAGTGGTAAATATTACTAAAATTCAATTAATTAGATGATTAATTAATTAATTTTTCCAATATTTTTTCATTTATTCATTCTCCGTAAAAAAAGCTTTCATTTGATACCAATGTCGACTGTGTTGTCTCCTTTAAATTTTTTTTTGGTTTAATTATCAATAATTTTATTAATTCAATTAATAAGAAAGTTCAGGAACTCAAATTGGGGCCATCGATTTTTTTGGGTTCCCTTGTGGTCATATTAGTAAATTCACAAATTTTTATGCTTTCTTCACGATTTGCACGATTGTTATATATATTAGAGTTTATAGACCCCACTACAAGAGGTAAGTCCAAAACGTGAAAGAATCGAAAATCGAAACATGGATTCCAATTCTGGAAATTCCCACCAAACCGTTTATCTTACGTAAAACCAATCGACGTGCGGGGTTTACATTGATTTAAACGTTGATATCCAGGACGAAAAATTTTCGGTTAAAAATCTGTTTCACTTTGAATAAATTCCCGAGGTTGACCAAAATTAAGTTAATTATGGAGGTTTCACATTTTTTCTTATTCAAAATTGATTAATTATTCTAAAATTACGCGTACTGGACCTCATGGATTGATCTTTTTTTTAACATTGTGGGAAAAATGGTATCGATGTTGTTAACCGTTTACCCGAAGAAAGCTGAAAAGATGAGCGTCTAAAGTCTAAACTCGCCTCCGCGATTTAAAAAATAGGACTTTTAAACTAAGTTCATATTACATATACCTATATACATACCTATTATGCCCTATGTTTTCCTCTGTCGTAAAAAGGGGAATATCATTTCTTATTTGCTATTTTTTTTCATATTTTATCCCACCTTTATTTAGATTCTTTAGTTTAGGGATGCAAAAATTAGTATTTGGGAATTTGATATCCACTTGCATAATACCCCAAATTTAGACGCGTACATTTTAGAAACTCCACGAAGGTTTAAACAAAAAGGACAGCTGCACGGTGAGTTCATTGGGCCCTGAATTTTTAATCCACCGCCCAAGATTTAAGCGTGAGGTCCACAGGTGGTTATTAAACTATGGCAGAGAGTTATGTAAAGATTTACTTTATTTTTAGTTGTAATTATATCTTAGTGTTTTTTATGCTTTGCTTACGTGTTTCATCTATTTGTCTTGTTTCTTTATATTATATTATTCACCAATGTTATAATAGGTATCTTTTGATTTGCTTGTATAGTGTTGTTTGTACTTATAACTTTGCTACAAGTATTGTAGTAGGCCTATGTATTCTTATATTATTATGTTTTTTTATGCATCATTTCATGTCTCCTTGATTGGAATGGAAATTTAATTTTCTACTGCGCTGCCCACACACAGGGTGATATCCTATGTGGTCTTTTTTTTCTTCTTTCTTACGTGTATATTCACGAGCAGTGGTGTATGTATTGCATTTTTATAATTATTGCATGATAATGTTGAGGTAAATGTATGTATTTTTTTAATTGAAATTGAAAAATTGAGTTGAGAGAGCATAAATAGCTGCTTTTTAGAGTCCGGTTCCACTTCTCCAAAAAGATTTTGAAAAAAGCATTAACTTGACTCCCCCACTTTGGAATGCGAATTCTTGTAAATAGGAAGGGGTGCAACCCGTGTAAAAGAAAAAATTGCCTATAGTAGCAAGGGGTTTAAAAAGGAAAAATACAAGAACAATTAGGGGTTTTGTGGTAGAGGCGTAAATTTTGGGATTGTTACTCGAAAAATTTTATAAGAAATTTCCTCGGGAGCATAAAAAAAAATCCATCCATTTAAAGGGGGGTGGAAGAGGGTGAAAAAATGGCTTTTTCAAATTTCAAATATTAAAAAATCAAACCAAATTCGACCTAAATTACAAAATTAATACATATTGTAGATAAAAGTCCAAATTTTTTAAAAAAAAATATAATATATCCATGTATGTATATTAACCAGATTTTCCCAAACCCTTGTCTTTTTTTTCACAATTTACTCACTGTGCTGGGAGGATTCCTCCCGTCCCCGGTTAAGTTATGGGCCGTGAATTTTTTGTCTAAAACACTCAGAAGAAGATCTCAAAAAAATTGGGACGAGGAGCCCTCAAAAAAGTTGCTTGCTTTTTTATAGGAAAAGGGGGGGGGGGGGGGGGTGAAAAAAAAAGGGGATTTTGATAAAACTAAAATAAAGAAATCCGTATTCAAAAATTATATTTAGAGCGCCATATTAATGTTGATGTAGATTAAGGTCAAAAAATTTTTAAATTTTAAAAATTAAAAAATTTCACCATTATGTAAATTATCAGTTTATGCCCCTTTTTATCCCTTTTCAAAAATTTCCCTTTAAAAATATTACGAAACTGTATCGTGTGCCTCTTTCTCCCTTTCAAATTACCCAAATTTTAAAGAATTGGGACGAAAAAAAAATTTTGTGATGTTTTGGGGTACATTTTTATTTGGGATTTTGACCCCATTTTCACAAATTTACTCAATTTTTAACGAAAGTGTATCGTTGAACTCGTTTTGTTAAAATTTTATGCAAAAAAAGAACAAAGATAAAAAAAGTTTTTCAACCCCATAGGTACGTTTCATCAAGGGATTTTACCCCTTTTAAAAAGTTTACTCTATTGAAAGTCTATCGTGTATGATCTTTTTTGTCTAAAATTATCTTAATATACAAATTTGGGACGAAAATAATTTTAACACCTTGGTACTTTTTTCACGGAATGGATTTGATCATATTTTGAAAAATTTTCCCAATATTAAAAAAAGTTTATCTTGTATCACTCTTTTAAATTTAAAATTTAAAAATTGTTTTGATCCACTTTTCTTTTGTGTGGAATTACGGTAACAAATTAAATGAACCTTTGCTTTGAAACGTGTTAAATGAAGGTAAAGTAGACTCCCTTTACCCTTTTTTAGAATCCCCTTTGTTTTGATAAGACCATTTATTAAAATAAGTTAAGATTAATAATGCAACAGAATTTTAAAAATAACATTCGTGGGTGATTTCCCTTCCCTGGGGTCGTCTTGTTATCGAAAAAATACCCCTTAAAAAAGTTTTAAAAAATTTAACCAAAATGCCCCCCAATAATAATAATAATAATAGTAATAATAATAAATAATAAAAAAATAATAATAATAATAAAAATAAAAATAATAATAAAAATAATAATAATAATAAAAATAAAAATAATAATAAAATAAATAAAATAATAATAAAACACTCACATATAGCCAATGTTTCGAGAAAGGGCCCGCTTTTTTGTCTTCGTATGTCGGAGAGCTACCTAATACCTGGCAAAGATATTATATTTAAAAAGAAAAAAAGTATTATGAATACCATAAAAGGAGGATCGTTGATTAAAAACGTCATCCTCAACGTGACTGTATTAAATAGCATACGCAAGCGGCCAGTATTCACAGTGATAATTCAAACATCATAAGATTATTTGATCGAATAGATTTTTGGGGCACTCACTAAAAAAACACCAAATTTTTAGGCTATTTTCTAAATAGGCTATTTGACCTTTTTTCTTAGAAAATGGGGCAAAGACCTTGTGTGAAAATTACCCAGGTTAAATCTTTTTTCTCCAATTCTATTATTAGGAAATTTTTTAGACAAAAAGAGTCATCACCCGAAGACTTTCTTTAAAATTTAGAAACTTTTAAAAAAGGGGGGAAAAGTCCATTGAGTAAAACTGTGGGCCCAAGGTGTTTTTAAAAAATTTTTTTATCTTTTTCTTTTATTGGGATAATTTTGAACAAAACGATGTCACCCATACCTTTTGTTAAAATTGAGTAAATTTTTGAAAATGGGATCAAAACCATTTTAGTAAAAAAAGTACCCAAAGCTCCAAAATCTATTTTCGCCTAATTCTTTATTTGGATAAATTTTAAGCAGAAAGATGACACCGATACAGTTTTTTGTAATATTAAGGAAATTTATGAAATGGGATAAAGGGCGCATAAACGATCAATTTTTCATATTTGGTGAAATTTTAATTTTTTAAATTTAAAATTTGACCTTAATCTACCATTAATATGGGTTTAAATATAATATTTTAAAACGGGTTTCCTTTTTTTTAGTTTTATCAACCCCTTTTAGTACCCCCCCCCCCTTTCTCCTATAAAGCAAGCAATTTTTTTTAGGCTCCCCCGGGCCCAATTTTTTTGGGGATCATTGTTTGAGAGTTTTTTGACAAAATTCACGGCCTTTCACTTGACCCCGGGCTGGTGGTAATCCTCCCAGACAGTGATAAATTTTTGAAAAAAAGACAAAGGGGCAAAATCTGGTTAGATTACATATATGGTGATATATTGTTTTTTTAATTTAAAAAATTTTTCACTTTTATCTATAATATTATAAATTTTTTAACTTAGGATCAAATTTTGTTTTTATTATTTAATTTTATAAGCCATTTTTTCAAACCCCCTTCCACCCCCCTTTAACCGGGTGATTTTTTTGGCTCCTCGAAAAATTTTTTATAATATCGTTTTTGAGTATACATCCAAAATTTTACGGCCTAACACAAAATTCCTAATTGTTTGGCTAATCCGCCTAGCTTTGAGTGAAAAAAAAGGGGCAACTTAGTGCAAAAATATTGGGGTTTTTGGTTTTTTGGGTTAGTCATTTAATGGACCCCTTT
This sequence comes from Sweltsa coloradensis, assembly GCA_024449915.1. Taxonomy (NCBI): domain Eukaryota; kingdom Metazoa; phylum Arthropoda; class Insecta; order Plecoptera; family Chloroperlidae; genus Sweltsa; species Sweltsa coloradensis. The sequence goes on from JAMZAV010005505.1 coordinate 30,676, forward strand.
TATTAAATGTAAATTAATTTTAAATTTTACATATTTAAGATTATTTTTAAATTAAAATTGTTATCAGAAATTTCGTCATTACACCCTTTTTGAAAATTACTTTTTGAAAATTTCAGTATTAAGGTTACGGGCCCCAAAAAGGTTTTTAAAATCACAATAATATTAATAACAAAAAATTCAAATATTTGATACTCAAAAACTAAAATACCCTTTAAACCTGAGACATAAAATCACTTTATATAAATAAAAGAAAAAAACGTCTCTTGGAATCTTGAAAAAAAAACTCAAAAAAATCAAACTTTAAAGGTAAAGCAAAAACGTACTTTTTTGTTTAAAGTTGGTGTAGGTAGGTTGTAAAATTTACATCCAATGAAAGCATAGGTAATGTCAGATGGCAAAACGAAAAATGAAAAGAATTTTGAAAAAAATAAAACCATGGCGTTTTGTAATAATAAAATAGATGAGGATAATATGCATTGTGCTGATAAAACATTTTATAACAATCAATAAACTAACGTTGTTTGTGGCAAAAATGTAGGGTGAAATTAAATAGGTTACGCCCTACGTTCACTAAAAGGTATTACTAATTTTAGAATGTAGGATTTGAATGTTGATTGTTAAATATGTTGATACACTCATATAGTGGTCATGCCATTGTTCAGCAGCAACGACCTCGAGGGGTTATTAGCACTGGCGTTGCCGTTCGACCTGGAGGCAAAGTGCACCACCATTTTGCATACAATTTTCATCATTAGACTTTTTAAAAAACCTCGAGTCAGAGAAGGCTGAAGTAAATTTTGTTTCATGTGCTACAGAGGTTGATTTAGACATTATGTATAGATATTTCAGTTGAAAATTTTATCTGCATATTAAAATGGTTATAACTTATAATAACTATTATTTAGTAAAAAGTAACGTAATGAATCCATTCACAATTTTTTTATTGTGTAAATATGCCCCACAAGAGCTACTTACATTAATTTGTGGATTGCTACATAACATTATCAATTTAAATTAATTATTAATTCGTCAAAATTAATAAATAAATAACGATGATAGTGCTTAATCATGTTATTAGGCACATGTCGTCGTGTGAAGTATTTTATAATTTGTGATGCGGTATGAGAAAAGGGACCTTAGGGTGAAAGGTCAAAATTTTCATTTTTTTTTTTAATTAGGCACAGTGATAGTTATTTTGCAACAAAAATGAAAGGTTTATCTTAAAAACTTATATAGCTATGATTTTTTAAACATTTTAACTAGAAAAGTGTGATTTAGAAAAAAAACGAATGCAAAGTTCACGAAGTTCCCATTTCTATAATGTTGCAGACTTGTGTTATTTTGTGAAAAAATTCATTTAACCGGCTGAGCCAAAGAGGCTGGCAGCATTTAATTGACAATATTGCTCCTAGGTAGGGGTACAATCAAAAACAGAAAATGAGTTTTTGCACTTATTATCCAGCGGAAGGGTTCTCAACCACCGCTAGAAGAAACAACCTTATTGTTAATCCGATAAGAATTCAAATCGCATATTATTTCTACTATTAATTTTATAAAATTAAAAAATACAGCCAAGCCTGGCAAAATTATTCCGATCTCGAGAAACCACCCCAAATATATTACGCAACAGACACGCGCTGCACAACTAAAAAAATCAACAATGAATTAAATCTATATAGCTGAATTATTAGTGCTCTGCACTAGGTGTCAGCAATTGTAAGGGGATTCGCTATTATAACACACGCATGCACACCCCCCACAAAGAAGGTAAGGAAAACAACAACAACAACAACAACAACAAACAACAACAACAACAACAACAACAACAACAACAACAACACTTATTTCATCATTCTTGACTGTTGCGTCCTTTTTTCTTTTTCACCCTAAGGTGCCTTTTCTCATATCGCATCACATTTCATTTACATTACAATACAGTTATTTACAATGGATATCACCGTAGAGACTTAGAGAATCTTCAATTAATGACTACGTGCAAACACGCCATCTAATTATCAATTAATTGTATTTCAATCAACAATTTAGTTGATTTTTAGATGGTTTTTTTTCACGTTCATTTTTATTTATTTATTTATTTATTTATTTATTTATTATTTTTATTTATTTATTAACGTCTATCCTATTCAGTTATAAAAACTGATTTACAAAGGAGGACACTAAATAAATCTAATTACATAGATGCAGAAACAACAATAAATTACATTTTCGTAAATATTTGAAATAGTAGCATTACAACAACAATGCATTTAACACAAGAATTTTGGTAACAAATTGAATGATATTATATGCATTTAATGAAAAAATCAAAATATATAAAAAAGGGTGGAGAATGAAAAGAAAAAAAAAAAAGAAATGAAAAGAAAGAAAGAAAAAAGAAAAAAATTAAAAAGAAAAAAAGAAAAAAAAACATTTAAAAAGAAAAACGAAACGAAAAAACTGATTTATTAGACGATCCCACTCAAACGAATATGAGGTTTGCCAAAAATCAGGAACAGCAAAACAGGGAGTATAATCAAACTTTCGCGGAAGAAACCACCGAACGCGAAATCTTTATTCTTGGGTTCAATCTTCATTTTTGTGTTCAAATCTTGACTCATATATATATATAATTATATCAGATATATAATTATTAAAAAAATTTCATGTCAAACTGATCACAGCATGATACAGGACACCTAAATCAAGTTGCAAGCTCCATCAGTGGGCGGCAACCAGACAATCTAGGCAGAAAAATATAGTTTGAAAATACATTGTTTATCATAATCAAAGCAATAATGAACAAACAAAGAGAAAAGCAAAATCAATTATAAGAGCTTATGAAGGTAAATTAACATTACACAAACACACAGACAATAACCTACAAATAAATAGTAAAAATCAATTTTTTGCTCTTTGATTCATTATCATTGCTTCAATTTTACTTTCTTTCTTTACTTTATAATTCTTTCATGTGTAGTTTCTTTGAACAAGTATGGAAACACGCTGTATATTCTAATTTTAATTCACGTCTATTTTTTAACTTGATATGCAAATGTGATAAATTTCGACACCTTAGTCTTTCTGTGATTTTGAGTACCGTATGTTAAATAGCATTTTTTTTCTATTTCCAATACAAAAAAAACATTTCTGTTGCAATTTGTTCAAGGTCAAAAATGATTTGCTCTACTGGTTTCAAGGGTGTGGAAATACCCTAATAAGGAAAAGGAAAGGGGGATTATAATTGGGAATTTTAAACCATACATTTTCGTTACTAAACAGAATAGTGTCGAGTTGGAATAATCTACCTGAGAGCATTGTGGAAGAAGAGTACGCCAAAGTCGTTGTTAGTTACGAGTGAGTGAGCGATGTGCTGAGTACCCGGTAACATTCCCTTTCTTCACCCTAACTAAGGCCTCCCAAGCCTATCATAGGTTAGAGTGGTGCATTATGGCCTTACAGTTGACGCGCCCTTATACCAACTAAACTCAAAACTCTATTAATTATTTTGGCGCTCGTCAACAGGCGAAATTATCTCTAACTTCTTTTCAGTGCGAAACTAGGGAGAAAGAATGAAATGAAAAGCTTTGCTCATCACAGCCGAAGACTTTTGAAGGAGAGCTTTGGCTGCCGTTTTTTTTTTTTTTTTTTTGGGGGGGTTTAAGTAATGGATACACAATATGTCCCTAGATACAAGTCAACATGATACACCTGAATGCATATACTTGGCCGGTGCCGGCACGAGGAGGAACTCTGTTTAAAGTGTTGGGGGGGGGGGGGGACATCTAAATTACCGATGACATACACCGGGAGATACAAAATAAATACATAAACAAATATTATAAATTTCGGAATTACCATTTTCGCTTCTGCATGCTTGACACAACTAACCACAATAGGGAACTGTCCTGCATTACCAAATTTGAATATGTCCCTACTAATAACCTCAAATACCGACCGGTAAAGTTTTTTATGCGTCCGGCTTTTATTAGCACCCGCTGTGAGCGAGGAAAAATTTGAACCGGGCTTCGCGCCGGAAAACGGCCATGCGCCATTGCAGGTGGGCGTGACGTCATCATGAGGGTCGCCGAGGCGGCGAGCTGGCAGTTCTGCACTGAAAGCTTCCCTCCTCACCTCACGATGACGTCACAACCAAAAGAGCGCGTACTTAAGTCTTTGTGCGGGAAGTCAAAAACCCAGGAACTTTGAACATGGATAGAATCCACAGATTTTATTTTTTATAGTTTATTTTAATTGCGGTGTTTATTAAATTGATTATTATAAATTACTAAATACGTGTAAGATATATTTAAAACCAAGGACAGTTCCCTATTGTCAGCATACCCTATTGTGTCCTAAGTACGTTACTAGTTTTTCATTTGTGATGAACGTCAAACTGGATGGTGCTTTACATTCTGGATAACAGCGCCGGAGAGGGGGGGGGGTTACCCTCATCCCCCTCCTTTCCTACCTTCCTACGCACCGGTAAATAGTATTGCCAGGTTTTTCGTAAATTATCCTCCACTTAAAATATCATAACATTTGCATTTCAAAAATAATTAACCTAGTTTTTTTTTTAACTAGTATTCTAGTCCGCACTTCCTTCATAAATCCCAACTAATCCCCCGCTTTGCACCCTCGGGTTTCCCACGAGAAATTAAAAAAATAAAATCAATGGCTCAATATGGATATGACCTAAATTATATAATATGCCATTTTTGTGTTAAATCACGTGCACGTAAAATGCTCAATTTTCAACGTAAATCCTTCATTTAAAAAAGCATTAATTAAAATTTTATACAGAACCACGGATGATAATTTTTTTCAATCAAAATGTAAGAAATCATTTAATTTATATTTTATCGTCAATATTGGTGTCAGCTAATTGGAGAGCGCGACGACGTTCGAGCTATGATAACAAGACCGCTCGCACTTTGTACATGTCTTGCATATTATTATTTATTCATAAGCAAACATCACATATTATGTTTCCGTTTAGCGATATGAAGTGGATGCAGGAAGCGAACCTACACATTTGTGTCCGCCTCCATCGTTAATAAAAACTAAATAAAACTAAACTAAAACTAACAAACTTACATTGCATGACATGCATATCTTTTGATGAAAATGATGATATAAAAAGAAATCAAATACATTAAATTGATATCAGTCAAGTAATAAGAAACAAATTAATGAAAGTGGTTAGATAAAAGTGAAATACAATGATTATATTGATATGAGTAATAAAATAAGAATAATACTTATTGAAAATGATCAGATATGAAATATGTATGGAATGTAGTTCCCCTTCTACAGTCAAAATACCAGATTAATAGAATGTATTCTGTCCAGTTTTACTCTGTTTGATATTATCACAGATTTCATTTCGTCCACCACCACCCACCCCATTCTAGGGGGGATGGGGGGGGAGGTACACCCACCCAATATAAGGTGGACTATCAATGCATAAATTGTAATATTCGTTCATAGAGTAGATTATGCACAACTTTGTAAAGATGCTAACCTAATGACGTTAGAAAACCGAAGGAACTATTCTGACATGGTTTACCTTTACAACATTGTAAAAATAATTTAACAAACACTAGTTCAATTCTTGGCAAATTAAATTTTTATATGCCTCCCGAACATACACGCCTTCATAAAACTTTTCAACCAGCCCCAAGTCATCTCGACTTTCATAAAAATTCACGCATCAACAGAATATTGCAGCATTCATTTAATATGCTAAAACCTCTTCAAGGAACAGACATTGATCTCTACTCTCAAAATATTTTTAAATTTAAATCTGTGATCACTCAAGCTTTAGGATATTAACATTATAATTTATTCACTTTAGCTTTTTTTCCATTTTGTCTCTTCTTTCATATCCACTTCTCTCTTCTTTTCTTTCAAGAATATCTCTTCTTGATTTTAATTTTTAATAATTTTGATTGTTTCACATTTAAATTGTCAATTTAAAATATGTATAAAAGAGTTACATATTTATTATTTTGTGTATATTGTATATTTTAATGTCTATAAGTATATGGTTTCTATCCATTATGATATGATTTGCACTTGTGGAGTATTTTGTACTCTGTTGCATTATGCAATGTAAATAAATATTTAATTAAATTTAAAATAAATAAATAAATAAAAAACAATAAAAATGTGCAAAGATAATGAAAAACAACAATATACCCCCCTACATTGAATATTTTTTGCCCTCGAATTCAAGGAATCTTGAACGAAACATTGAACCGTTTAATTCGGGCTGAATACTTTTTATGTTTTAGTTGAATCATATACATTTTCTGATAAAAGTCGCTCTTATTCAATAAGAACTCTATAGACTTCAAAGTTTTGCAAAATATTGTTTTGACTTCATTCGGTAGTTACAATTGCGTGTGTTTTTAAAAACTTGTTTAAAATCAAGATTCGGGTGGACCAATGCACGAGTTAATTGTGAAGAGACGACAGTGGGAAACAGATCTCTGTATTTGCCCACTATACGCAACGCACATCAACGCGATGGAAACCAAACGTTCGAGGGCCGTATTTCAATATTCTGCCATTACTCCCATGATGTGGGGTGTGGTGATATTGTTATTTATTTCGACATTTTTACGAGTATCCATTTTAACTTTTTTTTTGTTCGTTGAGCAATATTGTCGAACGCAATTGTTGCGGAAGAGTTCGGATTAAAAAAAAAACATATTCATTTTTCCCTTTTGGTTTGTTTTAGAAATTGCATTTTACATCTCATCTCCCGCAAAAAATTCACATTTGCCCAAATTTCAGTATAAACTAAATTTCCCAAAAGGGTTAAAAGGGGTTTGGGCACTAGACCAAATTTTTTTTCAATCTCGAAAGGGCCCCCTATACCCTATTCCCCCCTATACACCAAAGTTAAAAACCCCAAAAATCTCTACCTTTCCCATTGAACATGCAGCATACAATTTTTTTTACATGTACTACAACACCTTCTTATTTACTTTTAAATTAGCCCTTTGAAAATATATTTTGCTCTTTTTTTTAAACTGCCGCTCAGTTTTTGGCGCGTGTAAGTGGATGCTAAGCTAGACCCCCAAAGCACATTTTTTTTAAAATTTTAAAATTTTCGACGTTCCGGTCCACGGGGCCCTGTTTTTCCCAATGTTTATTATTGGGATAAAATCCCCCGCCATCTAGAGGGCCGACTCATTGGGAAAAATATTTTTGGGCCAAACTCTTTTTTGACAATAATAGACTGCTTTATCGAAAGTATTTTGATTTCTTCTGGTGGCAGTGCATTAGAAAATTCGCGCGTCTTTTCGTTCCATGGCAACGTTACTTTTGTTATAATGTAATTTCCCTCTACATTTATTATCGATCAAACTAAATTAACATATTCGGACCGGAGGGAACATTCTAAATGATTTTGGCTATCTCAGATTTGTCGCGGTTATTTGAAAAAAAAACTTTGATTAACTTTAAGTAACTTTTTACTTTTTTTAAAACGATTTTGCCCCCCCCAAAACTAATGGCATTCAATCGAGAACAAAGCTTGCGATGGTCAAAATTTCAACTCGATCCGGAGCCTCCGTTCGAACTTTATGGCGAGACTACAAAACAAAAAAAAAACAACAAAAAAAAAAAAACAAACGATGACAAATTTTTCCGGCAGATTCAATGGAAACGCTCGCTTCGCTCGCTTAAATATTTTCTCAAATAACGATTTGCGAACAACTTCTCCGTACATCTTGTGGCACAAGTTAGGGCCTATACTTCATTTTACTGTTGTTTTAAGTTTAAAAAAAACATGATCAAGTGTGGCATTGAAGCATATAAATATATACTGAAAATTTCACGTTGATCGGACATCTCTGAGCTGAGAAAAAGGTGTATAATTATTTATATATGTTTAACTTTGGTAATTAATTCTTTCGAGTTTCCAAGTACAGTTTTGAGATGAACAAGTTTTTAAAAAGTATGCGTTTAGGCATAATAACCGATTTTACAGCTACCTGTCATTGGATGAGCGAAGCGAAGACTTCAATTTCACTGACCCCCAAAAAATTTAGCTCGGATGTTTTTTTTTTCTCTCTCTCTGTAGTGTCTGTTTGTTCGCGCTCTAACGGCATATGCGATCTTGATAAAAATTAGAGGGGACATTCGAAATCTCTGAACCTAGACTTGCCACGTTTTTGGGTACAAACGATCAAATATTTCTTATGATTCTCGTACTTTTACGATTTTTTTCGATTTTTAATGAGATATTTTCGTGATATTTTTCAAACAGCTACTCCGATTTTGATGAAAATTTATAAAAACGTTTATAATCACTGAAATTATATATCTTATGGTTTTAGAGACATTTAAAGAAATATTGGTTTTTAATTCGATATTTTCGTGACATTTGGGCCGATTCTGACCAAACGGGTGAGGCTACATTCTACAACGTTCATATTTTACATTGACATAAAGATTATGGTGATGTAGTGCCTTTTGAAAGAAAAAGTTGAAAAAGTTAGTCAAAATTCATAGAAATAAAGGTTTTATTATAAGCCTTTTACAGGTGTATAATCATAAACAAGTAATATCAAGTAAATATAGAAAAAGTAATGAGATCCCACTTAAAAACGTAATCATTGGACAGAAATATTGAAAACAAAGCTCATCCATCAACGTGACTGGAAAAAGCGTTCGCGAAGCGGCCTAGTGGTTTTATAATAGATATAACTGTTAGGTTTAAAATATATATGATACACCATTGTTTTCATCAGATATAATATATACGATCAATTTAATATATATGAGAAAACAACAGCCTTTAGTTCGCTCCCATAGTTAGGTACGGTTCGATACGGTACGGTACGGTACGGTACGGTACGGTACGGTACGGTACGGTACGGTACGGTACGGTACGGTACGGTCGGTACGGTACGGTACGGGGTAAACCGTAATAGCACTCTTTGATTTAACTTCGAATGATAGTATAATCATTGTTATTGTGTTATCGATCGCCTGTAATTGATGTTGGCAATAACATAGTTCAGAAACGGATTAAAATAAACTAAGTTTCAAGGGGAGTGGAATAAATAAATAAAATAAGCTTATAAAATAAAATATTTTGTTTAAAAAACTTAAAGCGAGTAAGTATACAGGAATGTCTACTGTCAAGTCTGTGCTTGTAGTTTATAGTGGTAAATGTCTTCATCACTTCTAAGCTATAATTCCCCTGTAAATATTCAGAAGAGATAGTCAAACTTCCGTACCGTACCGTACCGTACCGTACCGTACCGTACCGTACCGTCGACTTTGATAGCCACCATGCAGAGAGGGCGTAAAATTGTCCACGAGAATTTAAAAAAAATATTTAGTAGATTAGTTATGTCAGAGAGAGTTAATTAACTGGTTTCATTGAAGCTTACACTTGACATTTAGGCTTCCATTAGCAAATATTGATTTAATTATTATTAACCAGTAGTACTTTGATTTATTTTGGTGTTTATTCATGAAGGTTTGTGTCCATATTACCGTTAGCTGTGATTGCACATTAAACAAATTTGCTGTTAGCTATGTTAGCGATTGGTAAACGAATGAAAATTACATCGCGTGTGTATCAACTGTATTTACAAACCACAGCCCTGCTAGCGTAAGCTGAAATCTCTCATGTAAGCCCCACATATTGAGCAATAAAACAAAAAAGAGCGTCTCACTTAAGTTCGAACTGGTGTCCATTTCCCTGTTTCGCATTTAATATTTTATTTAAATATAAGTAATACATAATTATAATGATATTCATTTAAAAAATTTAATAGAACTGATAAATATCATGTAATACTGAACTGTTGCTCAGCTTTTGGTAGAAAATTGCTTTTTTAATGTAGCAATATTTCGGATGGTTTTACTTTCCTTCGGCTGGCTGACATTATCTAAAAAATTACAAATATCTGACAAAAATCAAATATGTCTAAATTAACAAAAACAACTTCTTTGCAATTCTTGATATTATTCATCCACATACCCTAGCTGATTTTTTTGTCAGATATTAGTATTTTTTGGTAAATAATGTCAGAGGCTCATGCTAGCCATTTCATTACACCCCACAACACATTTATAGCGTAAAACTACTCTCCAACAACAAATAAGTCAAACAACTTGAAAACACTTTATAAATCAAAATTACACTATCCTACAAGCTTTCAGGATTTTACATAATCTTTAGGCCTACTACTCAGCAACAAAATTTCATACAACAGTAACCGTAACTAAAGCATAACAATGCAGACTTCATTTTCCCTTGTTTTACGCTACTAAGCAATACTAAATTAATACTTAGGCCTATCTAAGCCCTTTCTTATCTTACATTTTTTGGATGAGCGAAGCGAAGACTTCAATTTCACTGACCCCCCAAAAAATTTAGTTCAAGTGTTTTTTGTTTTGTTTGTTTTTTGTTTGTTTGTATTTTTGTCCGTTTGTTCGCTCTCTACCGGGCAAACGGCATATGCGATCTTGATGAAAATTGGAGGGGACCTTCGTTTTTCTGAACTTAGACATGCCACGTTTTTTGATACAACGAAAAATATTCTCATGAAAATTTGTACTTTTACGATTTTTTTTCGATTTTTTGTGCAATATTTTCGTGACATTTGGGCCGATTCTGACCAAACGGGTGGGGCTACAACGTTCATATTTCACACGGACATTAAGATTATGGTGATGTGCCTTTTTAAAGAAAAAAAATTGAAAAGTTACCCAGAAACCATAAGTTTTTTGAGGAATATAATAACAATTAACAAGTAACAATAGAAACTTCACAACAAACACCTACAATGCTTCAAAAAGCACTTGAAGAAGAAAAGAGATTCCACGCAAACTAAAGACTTAAAACAAGCTCATCCATCAACGCGACGGGACTTAAGCGTTTTTCCTAATCTATTATATTGTAATTAGATGAGGCGAAGCGGGAAACTTCAATTCACTGACCCCTCAAAAAATTTGGCTTGGGGTGTTTTTTGTTGTTGTTGTTGTTGTTGTTGTTTTTTTGTATTTTGTCTGTTTGTTCGCGCTCTACCGGCAAAGGGCATATGCGATCTTGATGAAAATGATGAGGGCCTTCGAAATCTCTGAACTTAGACTTGCCACGTTTTTGGTACAATCGATCGAATATTTCATGATAATCGTACTTTTACGTTTTTGGGGGATTATTAATGAGATACTTTTCGTGATATTTTGGCAAACGGCTACTCGATCTTAATGAAATTTTATGAGAACATTGAAAATCACTGAAAATTATATCTGTTATGATTTTAAAGACATCCGAAGAAATATTTCCCATAAAAAACGTAATTTTACGATTTTTTTTCAAAGCTCATCCATCAACGCGACTAAAAAAAGGTTGGCGAAGCGGCCTAGTTAACCCATTTGGTACATTTACTTTTAAAAATGCCCAAACTATTTATTTCTTTTATTTCCCTGGGTAACTTATCGAATTCCTTTTACACCATTGTTTAAGACTGAGCCTAACCAAAACCAAACCGAAATATTGCTACATTTAAAAAGCGGTTTCTTCCAAAACGTAGCGGGAAAAAGTTCATGAAACTATCAAATAAAATAATGAAAAATTACAATTAAAATTAGTAATTATTATTGACCGTGAGGAAATAATCCCGCATCGGGAATGGTCAACATATTATATGCTGCCGCTAACTTAAGATACATATCGTTTAGTCTGGACTCGGCTAATCCATAGATTAAGTCATTTATCGAAGTCATATTATTTTCACTTTCTAGTTTTGGACTACTAAGTTATAGTTTAAGCGAGCGAAGCGAGCGTTTCCATTCGACTCTGCCGGAAAAATTAGTCACTGTTTTTTTTTTTTTTGTTTTTGTTTTGTCCCCCTTATGTCTCGCCATAACGTTTCGAACGGAGGCTCGGATCGAGTTGAAATTTTGACCATCCGCAAGCTTTGTTCTCGATTGAATGCCATTAGTTTTGTGGCAAAATCGTTTTAAAAAGTTAAAAAGTTAAAATTAAAGTTAAACGAAAGTTTTTTTTCAAACTAAACGGCGACAAAATCTGAGATAGCCAAATCATTTAGAATGTCCGTCCGGTCACGAATATGTTAATTTTATTTTGATCCGATAAGTAGTGTAGATGGAAATTTCATTATAACAAAAGTAACGTTGCCATGGAACGAAAAGACCGTTTTTTCGAAGTTTTCTCTAATTGACTTTTTTTCCCACCTAGAGGGGGAATCCAAAAAAACCAAACTCTTTAAAAAGGAAAAGGGG
>JAMZAV010005506.1:0-42007 GCA_024449915.1 Sweltsa coloradensis
CTGGTTAAAATCATATAATCGATATTTCACCCACTTCTTAAAGTCCAATCAGCTGAAATTTTTCACACATACGTTTTTTTGATAAAAAAAAAAGAAGAATCAATTTAACGTTTACTAATTAATCAAATTTAAATTTTTAATTCATCATAATTATAATCAAAGTTTTATATGGGTCAAATTTCACCCACTTCCCAAAAGTCCGGGTGAGCTAAATTTTTCACACCTCGTATATTTTTAGACAATAGATGAAATTAAGGCTATTCGACCGCGTTTTTATATTTTTCCCAAAAAAATGCTACCAAATCAAAAAAGTTAAAGGCTTTAAAACCTGTTATTTAAGAAAAACAAAAAAATTTTTTTCAAAATTTTTTGATCCGGTACACGGCCAATATAGCCATCTCACAATATTTCAAAATTTAATTCGCCAAGGGACATCATTCAACGTAGGGTGTTGTGTTTTTGTGACATTAAATTTTTAACTTTTTTTCAAAAGACATGAGAGAAAAAAGATTTTTTTTAACAATTGTCTTTCCTGCGAATTTTTTTTTGTTTGGGGGTACAAAACGGTAAAAAAAACCGCCAAGAAAAAATTCGCAGTAAAGACAATTCTTTAAAAAAACTTTCTTTTTCCCCAGTCAGTCATAAAAAACAGTTGAAATTAATGTCACAAAAACAAAACCCTACGTTGATGGGGTGCCTTGGCGAATTGAAATTGGAAATTATTTTGAGGGGCTATATTGGCCTGTACCCGGTCAGAAAAAATTTTAAAAAAATATTTTTTATTTTTTATAATCCGGGTTCAAAACCATTCACCATATTTTGAAATTGTAGCATATTTTGGAAAATAGAAAAAAGTGGTCGAAAAACCGACCACGTCCCATTTCCCACTTAATCAATTAATTCATTATAATTAATAAAACAAAGTTTTATATGGGAATAGATATTTCACCCGTTCCCAAAGTGTCGAGTTGAAATTTTCCACACAGACGTATATTCTTGATGAAATACATGAAACAATTTATCACATTCACTGTTAATTATTCCAAAATTAATTAATCCAACAAAGCTTCATATGGGAAAATTTGTCACAGCTAGTAAAGGGTGGGCCAACCTAGGGGTTCGGACATGTCCGTGGCACCTTTCATTACAACTTCGTTAAAAAATAAAAGTATAAATAAAATTAAAGATATTTTTTTTAAACACGTTTATATTTAAATGTACTAAAAAGTAAAAATAAAATTTTTGGCCAACAAATTTTTTTTCCTTACTCCGAAATAAAAACTTTTTGGCGCTTTCGGTATTTTACATAAAATAAAGAATTTTTTTGTTATGGAGGAAACCGCCCCAAACCTTTTTTTTTCCGGGAAGGGAAAAATTTGTTGGCCCAAAATTTATTTTCTACTTTTTTTGTACATTTAAATATTGGGGGTTGTTTAAAAAAACAATTTTTTTCATGTTAAATTTTTTTTACAACCCACTATAATAAATTGCGATCTCTTTTTAGATAATTTTGCCTGGGGTTAATTGTTCATGTATTTCTTAGGGCAGTATAAGAAACATGATACCTTCTGTCCTTACAGAAAAACATCGCCTGCGACTCATCCAAGGGGGGGGGGGGGGACTCGGGGTGGGCCCTGGGGACAACCTTTTTCCGCATCTGTGCGATTCGGGTTTTGTGCCCGCACCCAAAGTGATTGAGTCCCGGGCCACCTCACTTCCCCGGTAGTGATTCCAGTACCGGCCACACTCACTATCCCCGGGAAGTTTTCCGTACCCCGGCCCACTCACTATCCCTGGGTAAGTGATTCGAGAAACCGGCCCCACTCACTATCCCTGGTAATGATTCGATTTTCCGGCCAACTCACTTCCTGGGAAAAGTTGAGTACCGGCCACACTCCCACCCTGGTAATGATTCGGTACCACCCACTCACTACCCTGGTAAATGATTTTGAGTCCGCCCCTCAAAATATCCCCGGGAATGTTCGAGTACCAGCCACCTTACTATCCTGGTAAATGTTCCAGTACCGGCCACCCACTATCCCTGGTAAATGATTCCCGTCCGGCCACACCACTTTCCCCGGTAAGTTTCAGTACCCGGGCCCCCTCACTATCCCCGGAAGGATTCGAGTACCGGGCCCCCTCACATCCCTGGTAGTGTTCGAGTACCGGCCACCTCACTATCCCTGGTAAGTGATTCGAGTACCAGCCCCACTCACTTCCCTGGTAAATGATTCGAGTCCGCCACATCCTACCCTGGTAGTTTTCGAGTACCCGGGCCCCAACTCCTATCCTGTAAGTGATTCGATACCGGGCCAACCCCATCCCCTTTTAAATTTCCAGTACGGCCCCTCACTTCCCCGGGAGGTGTTCGAGTACCGGGGGCCCCCACTCACTATCCCTGGTAGGTATTCGAGTACCGCCCACTCACTATCCCTGGTAAGTGATTCGAGTCCGGCCACCTCACTATCCCTTTGGAAGTGATTCGAGTACCGGCCAGGATATCAAGGTATAAATTTAGCATTCCTTTTATAAATTAAAAGAACTAACTAACTCAGTCATTTAAAAATAATGATTGTCTGATTATGAAGTAGGAGCGTTGCGGCCACAGTTTTTTTGCCCGAATACTGCGGAAAAAAGTGCACATAAAACTGAAAATTTTTTAGAAAGGCTCGTAAGTTATCTCATGCCCTGAAAGGGAAAAAACAAAAAACAGTCCCCGCCGTTGGCGATCCTTCAAGTCGAGACACTTGAAAACAAAAAGTCATAATTTCTTTCGATGTTTTATTGTACACGCCTTTATGATGCGAACAAGTTGGCATTTGGGATCTGTTTTTTCAGACGTCCCCTCACTACCGACTAACATCCCTTTCCCCGTTCCTCCCCCTCCCAGCCCCTCAGCGTACCCCTTGACCCCCACCTCGGAGGTGGGAAAGGGGATCCGCCATATCACGTGCCTTCGTTTTACCGGCAGGTGACTCCGTCGGCCTCGTCGACCGGAGCGTGAACCGCAGCCATTTAAGGGGTAATTGCCGTCACACTTTTTATATGCTTTACTTTCAACACTTTTTATCAAATTAAATGTTTTGTTAGGCCACTCAGCTTATAGATCTGAATCGAGGATCTGAAATGGGAATTTATTTTATATTTTACAGTAGTTTATAAACAAAAAATATTTCAAATTTAAAAAGTTTCATTCAAACTCAGAACCTTTTGTATGAACCAAGATTCTACTATCTGGTCGTCGGGGGTTGATGACGTGACTTCGATCATTCACGCGCTATTATCATCCTGGGATTCCGGGCATTGATTCTTGTTCGGAAGGGATGGTTCAATCCAATGGTTTATTGATATGTCCTCTTAGTTGTATTGTTTAACGTAGTCTGAAATTTCTAATTGTTCACATTACGTCAGTAAATTGTTTGGCCTGTATGTTGCAAATAATGGCACATAGATTAATCAGGTTTGTGTGTCCAATTATTGTGAACAGTGTAATAATGTTCTCAAATATTGTCGTTCATAGTCTTTAACTTAAAATCTAACTATCAGAAAAGACTAATAATTAATAATTTTTAAACCTAAATACAGGATCTAGTCTACGTATAGCCTTCGTAATTGGATGAGCGAAGCGAAGACTTCAATTACACTGACCCCCCCCCCCAAAAAAAAATTAGTTCGCGGGTGTTTTTTTTATTTTTATATATTTTTTTGTTTGTTTGAGCTCTACCGGGCAAACGGCATATGCGATCTTGATGAAAATATTAGGGGACCTTTGAAATCTCTGAACTTAGACTTGTCACTTTTTTGGTACAATCGATCAAATATTTTTCATAGAAATAGTACTTTTACTATTTCCCCCTATTGTTTCATTGTCCTGACCGTACATCATTTTAAACTGTTCGCTAAACTTTGCCCCAACACTTTTATATTTAGTTTATGTTTTGGGGAATCTTGGTTTCAGTACCATAAAAAACTGTCTTTAAAAACCGTCACTGCTACTTCCGCCGATATTAGGTTTTGTGTTAAAAGTGGTTTATTAAAAGCAACCTTTAAAAATTTCTTAAATACTTTCACAACAAATGAACGTTTCGAAAACACGCCCAAGCTACTACGTAAATCAATATTAATTTGACACAAGAAATTGTTGAAAATGAGTGATCGAATATAAATATTCATTTGTGGTATTTTTTTTTCAACTTCCTAGAACATGCGAAGGCCAAAAACATGAACTCAACCGTGACACAATGAAAACCTTCGGCAGCGATGGCATGACAGTGACACTGTTAATTAGATTTGATATTGCTTAACGTCTCATATTAATGCACTAAGGCTATTCGAGACGATGAGTGCTGATAGATGAGGATGAAGTAAATAAAGAAGGGTGGAGGAGAAACCCGGTACCGGCACGTAGCCTACTCTCCTTTCGAATAGTACCATAGGGGATCAACGACTTAACGTCCCATCCGAAAGGACATTGTAACATCTAAAGTCATATACGTCCCTCCACTAAGGCCGGACTACCGAGCAGACGTCGAGGAGAACGAAGCTGTTACACTAGCAGTCTCGAACCCTCCGTCTACTCTATGTCTCAGGGAAGAGCGTTCATCCACTCTACCCCTGACGTCCTCAGGTTGCGTATCTTCGGTGTTCGAGTGGGAACCGACTAATCGACCTCGGCTAAACCCCTGGCAGTGACATTTGTCTAAGGAGTATTTAAAGGGACTCATCCCAGCATTGGAAACAACCTTGGAAAACATTTCAGTCAGGATTGCCACTGGCGGGAATCGAACAGCGACTACTTTCCGAATCAGAGTGTTAGGCAAAACTCATGCGCTTCAGTTTCTTAGTAAATATTATCATTAATAAATAATAATATGACAATACACAATATAAAGTTTGAATATTATTATTGTTTGTATACAATTAATCCTTAACATTAGTTTGTGTGGTACCGTCTAATAAATCTGTACATTTTTACTTTTTACATATCCCTCATCTAAATTTAGTTCGTTCAATTTTTATTTCTTTCGTTTCACATTTCGAATAATACATATTTTTAAATGATGTCATATATTATATTGTCTTATGTTATATTGTTGATAATATAATTATTTCCAAGTCGTTTTAATTACTGTTTATTATTTTGTATGTATTTTTGTTATAAAATAGTTTAACTTTTTTCTTTTCCTTTCCAAATCAGTTTCGTCTCGATTAGCCAAAGTGCATAAATATGAGACGTTAAGCAATATCCAATCCAATCCAATTCAAATCAGTTTTTAAAACAAAAATAAAATAACATTCAAGACTAACCTCGTCGCTATAGTTGTGTGGACTTTCATGGGCTCACTTCTGTATGGATCATAAATCTATGACAAACAGAGGAAATATGTTTTTTGGATGAGCGAAGCAAAGACTTCAATTTCAATTACCCTGAGAAAAATAGCTCGGGAGTTTTTCCCCCTGTTTGATTGCTCCACGCGCTGGGCAAATGACATAATGCGACCTTGATAAAATTAGAAGGGATCTTCGATATCTCAGAACTTAGATCTGTAAAGTTTTTGGGTACAATCGAATAAATTTCTCATAAATATCGTACTTTTACGATTTTTTCGTTTTTTCATGCGATATTTTCGTGATATTTGGCCCGCGACCGGGCAAACAACTACTCTGATCTCGATAAAACTTTATGGGAACGTTTGAAATCACTGAACTCAGATATATTATGGTTTTAGAGACAATCGTAGACATATTTCTCATAGAAATCATACTTTTAGGGCAACGATAACCAACCATGAAAGCTCATCCATCAACGCGACGGGACTTTAGCGTTTTCCTAGTTAATATACACGGCACTTTGTTTCACTTTGTACCAGCCACCGGCAGTCCTGACTGAAAGGTGTATCCCAAGGTTGACCTATAAGCTAATTCTGGGATCGATTTTTTTTTTTAGGATGCCTGCAGTAGGGTATACACATCAGATTTAACCGGTGTGACCCTCTTCAGGTGACTAACCAGGTATATTGCGGATAGGTCAATTGTGAAGGGATGTCCGAGGGCTATTTAAGAGGTCTCAATCCCTTGAGGAAAACCTCGGAAAAAACCTTCAGTCAGGATTTGACGGAATTTGAATCCGGGACCTTCCGAATCAGAGTCGCTCGAGTCAGCTTTGTCGGTTGGGAACGAGTTGTAGTAGACACTCCGACGCCACTACGCATGCGTCATAAGTATAGAACTATTTACTAGAAGAGAGTCACACTCGCTGGAACTAATGTGTACACTACAGTTCATTAGAACGATTTTTGTATCACCCACCTTGGGCACAGTGTACTGTACATTAATTTTGTGCCCACTTTATTTCAAATCATCTAATTCTCTTTAAAAACATTGTAGTTCGACCTTCTTTATTGTTTGAATCATTCGTTATAGTCTAGCACTGGAAACATCTATAACACACTATGTTGGCGTGATTGTGATTCACTTCTGAACACAATGAAACAGCGTTCTAACCAACAAAAAATTTGCAATTCGCTACAAGGCCAATGCCAAGTTTGCATTATTTTTATTTGACATTGTATAACAAGCGATTACGAAACCAAGGTCTAACTTGTCTTGTCGCCATCTCGATTGTCTACAGTGGTCGAATTGGTGACACCTGAACTAAATTAATTGTTCCCTAATTTAAACTTTATAATTTATGTTTACTTCCATTATTCCAATATTCGGGGAACTGCATAACGTTTCAGTGCACAGAGGAGTCCGCCACTCCCCAAAGCTTTCTTTGTTGTGTTTGTTTTTGCTTTTGTTACTAGTTCCTGTTACTATAGTCAATAATATTTTGTGGGAGTTTGGGCCTGTATACTGAACAGGGCCTGTTATAAATCGAAACTTAAAGCATCAACACGTCTAGTGCGTATTTAAAAGTATAATTTTATTCCAAATCTTATTTTGTAACCAGTGCACAGACGAGGCATTGGCTCATGGAAGCACTGTCAACCACTCACACATTTAAAAAAAAAATGTTCAGTTTTTTATACATCAAATCTTAAAATATCTTTAAAAGTCTTTAAAATTAATTATGTCCGATTTGGTGCGTTTGAAAGAACTGAAAACCTTAGTTCTGGGTTCTGGAACTATAGGAATGTCATAGTTCCTTTCATTAATTATTTGTTTGTATTATTTTTGGAATAATGTGAACTATTTGCATGTATTCATTTTTTTTTTAAATCGTAAACAAGATTCGTTTGTTTGGTAACTAATACAACTGGGATTCAACCACCATAAAATAACATCAAAGTTTGGAACGTTCGTATACCACGACGTGGTTCCCAGTATCACGAGCATATTATCAACAAATTAGTTTTTGACCTGTCATGTGCAATTAATTTTGTAATTATTTCACCAGTATTATGTCTGCATTGTAATTTTTGCATTGCAACTGTGTATTATGCATTGTAATACGGGCTAAAAAGTCCTCGACTAAGCCTACTGGGGCACTCTATAATGGCCGTCCTTACACTTCCAAAGTAAGAACTAACTAATAAAATAAATAAAAAATAAATAAATAAATAAATAAATAAATAAATAAATACATAAATAAATGAATAAATAAATATTTGAATAAATAAATAAATAAATACATAAATAAATAACAACTGAGGACAACACTACCGATCTTAGGAACTGAGTAGGTGAGTGGGTTGGTGGTAAATTAACTGACATCTACGAATTTTCTTTTTTTTTTTACAAATTTACAAATTGATATTCAGTAGCAATGCCACTCACCTTCGTATTTTATTTTTATTAGAGAAACTTATGCGCGCTTTCTTGCTGTAATAAAGAAATAATTCTCGTTATATAACATAATAAGTTTAAGTATCAGAATTGAGAAACAATCGTCCTTCGATTAAACATGTATTACTAAAAAAATATCAACTACCGATTAAAGCAATTGATGTTGAAAGATAAATTTACTGGTATCGTTCTTTTTGATGCGTAAACACAAATGAGCATAAATAAAGGCAGCTCTAAATTTGAATTTTATGAAAAATGTAATAGCACTGGCAGTAATTGAACCTATGTATAGGTTGTACTCAGCTTATGTCACACCCATGGTTTCGAATGACCTTCGTTTAGATGCACATGCGGTCAGTATCCAAGTCAGTTGTAGCAGACAGCGTTTAGTCGACAGTGTTACACCTCTTATTGCTAGTCGACGTTGCTTTTCATCTGATGACAGTAACGAATAACGATAAGTGCGCAGGAAGGATGGTTACAAAGATAACGCGAATTATGAGGGATTCGAACCTACGACACTTTTATTCAAGGGGATTTACTTTAGGTATTTAGGAGAATTGTGAAGGAATTGACCGGTTAATAACTGAAGAAAACCTCGAAAAATACCATTCCGTCAGGATTACAGGTGGCGTGTTCGAGCTCGTGCCCTCATGAATTAGAGCCTCGCGCCTTACGCATGAGCTACAGCACCGCAAAGAAACTTTTATCCGTGAATATTTTGTTATCCTTTCCCAGCCAGGTTAAACTTCAGTTTTCATTGGCACCGACAAAGATATAGCCCATCTCTTGATTTGGGAAGTCATGAGTTCGATACCCGAACAATCATGACTGAACGTTTTTCCTTTTTTCAGTCGATACTGCAATTTCTTGAACATTATCCACATAACTTCGCAACACTTATACTATTAATGGGATAAAGATGCCTAAATATAGTCAAAATGTGATACCAGCATAAAAATTTGCTATTTAAAAAAAATTAATGATAAATGCGAAAACAAATTGCTACACGATGAGTTCTTAGTACTTATTTAACAATTAATTGCAAATTAATTTATAATTAATCCCAAAAATTTCAAAGTGAGACCAAATTTATGATGTATGGTATCATTTGAAAGCAATTTTCATCGACATTCAGGAAGAAAATAAATTGAAAAAATAATGAAATACATTATTATAATAAATATGTCATAGCTCAATTAGTTAACTTTTGGTGATTTTTTACTTTTTTGAACAATAATTAATTATTGTTAGCAGCTCTTCCGTGAACCCTTGTAATGATTGTTAACAAGTAAATTTATATTGAAGTAGATACTATGATTCAAAAAGTAAAAAAAAATCACCAAAATCAACCAATTGTGATATCATACATAATACATATTTGGATGAGGGTAGCGAGCGTAGCGAGCGAAGCGAAGACTTCAAATTATTTGACTTTCTGTTTTTTTGTTTGTTTTTCATTTACGTTACCCCAAGAAAAATAGCTCGGGTGTTTTGTTTTTTGTTAGTTTTTCTGTCTGTTTGTTCGCTCTCTACCGGGCAAACGGCACATGCGATCTTGATGAAAATTGGAGGGGACCTTCGAAATCTTTGAACTTAGACGTGCTACGTTTTTGGGTACAATAAAAGAAATATTTCTCATGAATATCGTACTTTTACGATTTTTTCCGATTTTTAGTGCGATCTTTTCGTGACATTTGGGCCGATTCTAAACAAACGGGTGGGGCTACAACGTTCATATTTTACATGGACATTAAGGTAATGGTGATGAATTGCTTTCTGAAAGAAATAGTTGAAAAAGTTAGCCAGAATCTATAGAAATTAAGCTATAAAATATAAGTTTTTTTGATTTTTTGTGCAATATTCTCGTGCTATTTGGGCCAATTCTGCCCAAACGGGTGGTGCTACAACGTTCATATTTCACATGGACATTAAGGTAATGGTGATGTATTGCTTTCTAAAAGAAAAAGTTGAAAAAGTTAGCCAGAATCTATAGAAATTTAGCTTTTAATATAAGTTTTTTGATTTTGTGTGCAATATTTTCGTGCCATTTGGGCCAATTCTGCCCAAACGGGTGGGGCTACAACGTTCATATTATGGTGATGTAGTACCTTTTGAAAGAAAAAGTTGAAAAAAATAGCCAGAATCCATAGAAATAAGTTTTAATATAAGTTTTTTTACGGTAAATAATACCAATTGAGAAGTTACAATAGAAATTTGACAACACCAATGCGTAGTCAGCAAAACAAAGCACTTGCAAATGTAAAGATATCCCACACAAACTATAAACTATAAAAAGCTCATCCATCAACGCGGCGGGACTTTAGCGTTTTCCTAGTATATATTAATTGCTTTCAAATTATAGGCCTACCAAACATGACAAAGCTCACTTACAAATTTTGGGGATTAATTAATTAACTAGGAAAACGCTAAAGTCCCGCCGCGTTGATGGATGAGCTTTTAAAAGTTTTTAGTTTGCGTGGGATATCTTTACTTTTGCAAGTGCTTTGTTTTGCTACCTACGCATTGTAAGTGATTGTTGTCAAATTTCTTTTGTTACCTGTCAATTGGTATTATTTACCGAAAAAACTTATATTAAAAGCTTTATTTGTATGGATTCTGGCTAACTTTTTCAAATTTTCTTTTAAAAGGCACTACATCACCATAACCTTAATGTCCATGTATAATATGAACGTTGAAGGCCCACCCGTTTGGTCAGAATTGGCCCAAATGGCACGAAAATATCGCACTAAAAGTCAAAAAACTTATATAAAAAGCTTTATTTCTATAGATTCTGACTAACTTTTCCATTTTTTTCTTTCAGAAAGCAATACATCACCATTATCTTAATGTCCATGTGAAATATGAACGTTGTAGCCTCACTCGTTTGGTCAGAATTTACCCAAATGGCACGAAAATATCGCACAAAAAGTCAAAAAACTTATATTAAAAGCTTTATTTCTATAGATTCTGGCTAACTTTTTCAATTTTTTCTTTCAGAAAGCAATACATCACCATTACCTTAATGTCCATGTGAAATATGAACGTTGTAACCCTACCCATTTGGTCAGAATCGGCCCAAATGTCTCGAAAATATCGCACTAAAAATCGAAAAAAATCGTAAAAGTGCGATATTCATGAGAAATATTTCTTCGATTGTACTTAAAAACGTGGCACGTCTAAGTTCAGAGATTTCGAAGGTCCCCTTCAATTTTCATCAAGATCGCATATGCCGTTTGCCCGGAATCGTGCGAACAAACAGACAAAAAAACAAACAAAAAAACAAAAAAAAACAAACAAAAACAAACAAAAAAACAACCGAGCTAAATTTTTTGGGGGGTCAGTGAAATTGAAGTCTTCGCTTCGCTCATCCAATTATTCGTGAGTTTATCGGTTCAATTATCGGCACTGGAAATAATTTTGAAATGCAAAAAATGCTACGATTCAGGAATTAAAAGATCCTTGGAAATTCACTTCCACCTATTCTCACAACACATACCTATTTAGTTTACTTTATATAGGCCTATGGGCATTCCTGGATGCAGATAGAATATAATATCCACATTCCCAGTGTGCATCATCACAAAAAATATTATTGGATGAGCGAAGCGAAGACTTCAATTTCACTGACCCCCCAAAAAATTTAGCTCGGGTGTTTTTTTTTGTTTGTTTTTTGTTTTTTTTTCTGTCTGTTTGTTCGCACGATTCCGGGCAAACGGCATATGCGATCTTGATGAAAATTGGAGGGGACCTTCGTTTTCTCTGAACTTAGACTTGCCACGTTTTTGGGTACAATCGAAAAAATATTTCTCATCAATATCGTATTTTTACGATTTTTTTTCGATTTTTTGTGCGATATTTTCGTGCCATTTGGGCCGATTCTGACCAAACAGGTGGGGGCTACAACGATCATATTATACATGGACATTAAGGTTATGGTGATGTAGTACATTTTGAAAGAAAAAATGAAAAAGTTAGCCAGAATCTATAGAAATAAAGCTTTTAATATAAGTTTTTTGATTTTTTGTGCGATATTTTCGTGCCATTTGGGCCAATTGTGACCAAACGGGTGGGGCTACAACGTTCATATTATACATGGACATTAAGGTTATGGTGATGTAGTACCTTTTGAAAGAAAAAGTTGAAAAAGTTAGCCAGAATCCATAGAAATAAAGCTTTTAATAATGTTTTTTACGGTAAATAATACCAATTGACAAGTAACAATAGAAACTTGACAACAATCACCTACAATGCGTAGGCAGCAAAACAAAGCACTTGCAAAAGTAAAGATATCCCACGCAAACTAAAAACTTAAAAAAGCTCATCCATCAACGCGGCGGGACTTTAGCGTTTTTCTAGTTATAATATGGTACATTATATGGGCATATTATTTGTTTAGTTTGTCTCGGCTATGAAGTTTAAAGTTATTCCTGAATTCGTAGATTAAACATTGACTCACCACCAATCTACACACAAGACGGTATTCCCAATGAAAGATCCTCTCATTGTTCATATCTGACCCATTCACTTGGTGCTTGTCACATCTACGGTGCAGTTATGTAGTATCCACGTTACTAAAATTTAGTGAACATAGTCTACAGGTAGTTAAATGGAAATGGATTACTCATGTACAGCTACAAATCAAAGTAAGTAGTACATTAAAAATAACTGATTATATAAAATATCCATTCTTGGGTATCATTCTATATAATTCTCCGTGTCCATCGATGAACGCAGTGCTCGCCATGTGCTTTCTCTCTCGCCCATGACGTTTCCTTGTGTCTCGGCACGGCGTAGAAACGAAAATCTGTAAAACAAATCAATGTTTACTCCATCACATTCGCATCTTGTATGTGTATACCTCACTTCAGAATCAGACCCTAGGCGGAGACCCTAATTGGGTATATGTGCAGCTTGAGGCGTGCATGTTTTTTTAAAATCATCATATCTACGTAAGCAATCGAATTTTCAATATAATGTTTTTCATACAATAAGTTGTGGGTGCCGAGAATCACTCCAATGACTCCATTGTCACATCTCCCAGAAACCCACTGTGGACTGTTTTAAGAACGTGTGTTCCCGAAATGATATAAGTTTGTCTGTCAAACTTTTCTACGCACTCGCAGGTGTGTAGGGCAGTTAATTCGATCTTGAAAGTACAGAAATATATATACCTGTGAGTCGTTATATCGTGGTTGCGTTCCGTAGAAGCGACCGATCGACCGGTCTTCAATTATCGAGTATACAGTTAATATTCCGGTCGAGCAGTGATCGCGACCACAACGCCTGAAGTTTTGGGTTGGGCTTGATGGTAGTTTCATTGAAGTATGGCGCCATTTTTGAAATATATGTAAGATATGAAATCAATCGTTTGAGCTGTAAAGTCTCGATTGGAATGCTTAGAGATCATGTGGAGCATAATTATGTGGAGGTAGGCCTAGGCATCGTATATATTCTATACTTGTTTTACGAGTAGGCCTAGGCCTGGGCAAGTTGAGGGTTGTCCTCAAGTCCTGGCTGACCTAGGCCTAGAGCCGAGATGGCCTGTGCACGAAATATTATTTTGGCCTAGAGCATAGGCAAAGACTACTTAATGCCTGGCACGCGTATTTGTCACAATTAATTAATAGGAGCATCTCTTGCACGTTCCATCGCTATTTTCCCGCTGACAAATTCGAACGTTTCTAGGTCGGAAGTGTTCCGTTGTAGGTCGCGACCAACCACGGGTGACGTCGCGACCTATCGACGACCAATGTGGTCGACCGGTCGCTTCTACGGAACGCAACCTGTATAATTACGACTAGTGATTTACCCGCCCCCTGACGTCACGAAGCAACGTGGCGGAATGATGTGGGATAGATCCTCATTCAGCAAGATGACGCCTGCTGAACGGCGCAACACTTATCACGCTCTAACTTTTATTCTATTCATAATTTGGAAAAAACCTTTGGAATAATACGTAGTAAACATATAATTCCTTCTAAAAGTGATGATCTCGAATTTTTAGACACAGCCGTAAACTTTTTATGTCGATGTACGTATTATACATGGAAAAAATATTAAAATTATAAGTTTTGTCAACTTCTATTTGACAAATAACTTTCAATCGGATTTCAACAAGACCTCATTTAAAGTATGCATCTGACTCTTAAGACAAGAAATAAATTAACTTTCTAGATAGAAAGTGCACTGAACGAAAATTCACAGCAATGACTTATATGCAAGGTGCGTGTTTTCATAACAAATACGCACTTTTGACGTGCGGGTGAGCCGTGAAAAACTACACTCTGCATATTACTCTATGCTGTAAATTTTCGTTCAGTGCACTTTCTATCTAGAAAGTTGATTTATTTCTTTGTTAAATAGTCTGATGCGTATTTAAAAAGATATCATGTCGAAATCCGAACAGTAGTTTTTTGTCAATTGAAGATGAGAAAAGTTATAATCTTTGATATTTTTTTCATGTATAATACGTACATCGATATACCAAATTTACGGATGTGTCTAAAAATTCGAGATAATCACTATGAGAAGAAATGATATGTTTGCTACATACTATTCTAAAGGTTTTGTCCAAATGTCGAATGGAAACAAAGTTAGAGCGTGATAAGTGTTGCGCCGTTCAGCAGGCGTCAACTTGCGAAATGAGGATTTATCCCACCTTCTCGTCACGTGACTTAGCGCTCCGCCCATCACCAGTCGTCAATTGGATGAGTGTAGCGAGCGTAGCGAGCGAAGCGAAGATTCCATTTCACTACACTGGAGAAAAAAATCCGGAAGGATTTTTTTCTTTCTTTTTTTTGTATTTTTGTCTGTTTGTGAACACGATTCCGGCTAAACCGATACTCCAATTGCGATGAAATTTTCTGGAGGTCTTCGAAATCTCTTAACTTAGAACTGTCACGTTTTTTAGCGTAATCGAGAAATTATTTCTTATGAAAATGGCAATTTTACGATTTATTTTTATTTTTAAAACATTCTTTGACTTATAACACCTACACGCTTTATCCGGTTGTAATAATATTTTGACATGACCTTAATTTTATGAATTTATATATGTGTGTGAAATTTAAGCGCAATCGAAAAAAAAATTTCTCATAAAAATCGCAATTTTACGCTTCTTTCGTTTAAAAAAACATACGCTCATCCAACAACGCGCCTGAAAAAGCGTTTACGAAGCTTCCTAGTTTACAATATTATTGTCTTATTTGCCTGTTTCCCTATGACTAAGTATTGTTCGTGATTGTTCCCCAAGTGTTATCTGTATCTTGATCGAACATATCAGCAACCGTTACGCGCTAATTGCTTCGAACCAAACATGTTATTGTAATATAGGCCTACACATGTGCGGGTACGAGAGTATATAGGTTCCTTCACAAACAGGGAGCGAAAGCTACTTGATTCAGAGATCGGAGAAAAACAACTCACAAATAACAATCATCACAACGTACATTTAAATTCTTGGTGGAGGTATAGGTAGGCCTAGTTAGTGGGATTTTTGGTCACACGTACAACAGTAAAGTTATCAGTGTAAAAGAACTATTTCTAAATGCTTCCCTCCTTCTTGAACTTAAAGGCCACCAAAAACATTTTGTATCATCCTTATTGAAGGACAGTGTCAATAAAATACGCATGCCAATCGGAGGTTGTGATCAGTTTTTTTCATGAGACATAAATTCGCATGCACAGACAGACGGACGGACTGACACGTGAGGCTTCGCCCTATATAATAAACGTTCGATTTTTGCAAACGCCCTAGGAGAAATCGAACGAAAGCGGATTTGAATTACCACGCGACCATAATATTATAGATATATACCCCCCAGACCAACGCATATATTCCAATCGAAATGTTTTGTCACGGTAGCTCGATATGTTTTCCACTAATGTCAGACTTTCTCTATGATGAACAGGCAGTGGCGTAACTACGTGGGGGGAGGGGCGAAGGGGGCACAATTTTTATTTGAAAAAAGGTATTTATAGATATATCATATAGATACCTCTTTAGATATTTTTCTTATTTTTCCATTTTTTCATACATCTTTTATAAGGTTTTTGTCAAAAAAGACTCCATCAAATACTCATAATCGAAAAAATTTCAAGGGGTTGTGCGCCCCGGAACCGCTTACCTCCCCCCCCCCCCCCCCCCAATTGCACAATCATGTACTGTACCCAGGAAAGAGCGTATATTTTTTTAAAAAATGGATGACTCCAATGACTGCACCCACATACCCTTGTCACCAGTCATGCTGATCCTTGATCTGTTCGCCCCCTTAAAAATACCAGGGCTAGTTACTCCACTGGCCACAGGTTCATATTTCCTTCATTGTTCCACGTATATTTTATTTGCAATATAGTCGTACTAATCTTAGAGGTGTAGACTCAAGGTCATGGTCGTAACAGTTTCTTCTCGATTTATAAGGTGGTTTCTATAGAAAAAGTTTCAATAAAGAAACATTTAAACTTAGCTGTGGTATTGCAAAAATGGCCAGCAGCCAACGCCGGAGAGAATATTATTAGTACGCAGTTGGGTTATTTGTGCAATTGAACACAATTTTTTTTAAAGAAAGTGATAGTGTTAATAGTTTCCACTTTCCTGAAACACTTTAACTTAGGCCCCTGTATGTGGTAAACTGTGTTATCCCAGCACTTTTTGTCGTGCAGTTGTCTTAAATAAACATATTATGTATAAGAAATCCTTGGTATAATCATATGCACCTATTTATAAACCGTATGACCGATTTGGAGATAATTTTTCCCCCCATCTTAATGAATGGCCGATCAGCACAGGATCGGTGCTTGATCCTATAGAAATAGTGATACCAAAATTGATATCAGGTCATTGAATTCCTCCTCGTACAATTGGAATTTTAAAACAAATTTCATCGATTGCGTCGGGGACTTGAGGGTTCGCTTGGTCGCTTTGGTTGAAAGTCCCCCACTGAAATTCATTTATATGACTGAGTGGGTAGGTAGACTCAAAATACGATTTTTTTTCGGTGCATTTTGTAGTAGTCTTCGGATAACATCTTCAGGCCAAACGCACTTAGTCCAGTTCTACGTACATCATTGGATTTTACAAAGGAAGAAATGCGGCATTCCTTTGAATTGAACCTATTTCGAAGGTAAAACATTTTCCTGTAAGATGTATTTATAATATTACCCGGATGCTCTTTTTACACTTGATACCTTTTTGTGGGGCATCTTCAATTTTTTGTTCGCAAATTTATAAGATGTATAAATAACTGATTAATTCTACATTCCCTGTGATTTCCTAAAACAATTACGTTTAATCAAAGAAGTTTTCAGTTGTCTAGTTGTTTTCCCTCTCAAGCGTGGCGTAATATTACTAGATTGTTTGCTGCTTAGCTTATCACAGCTGACAGTGTATAAAGCAGAGCTTTGTAGGCCAACAGACAGAAAAAATATATATATATACATAAGCAATACATGAACTATTGTTATAATAGCTGTAATTGGGCGCACACAACACTACAAATCCTTTCATTAGAAATGTTATTTAACAAGCATTTATGCCAAGAACATAACATGTAATTGTTTCATTCGTTAACTTTTAATTTTTAAATTTGTAGACCATTAATCATAAACGCAAATTCGTTAAAAGAGCATTAAGCAAATGCGACAAAAATGCTTGACTTGACAAATATAAAAAAGTGGAGAAAATGAACTTTCCAATTCCATCATCTTTGATCATCATGATGATGAGGTAAGACAATGAGTCAACGAACATGAAAGTGCGTTATGTAGTCTTTATGTTATACTCTTAAACTCAACGCCGTTTTCGGCGTACACTCTAAGCGTTTAATGTAGTGTAGGGTCTACACTGAAGATTTTACAAATACATTAGAGTTATTTGAGTTCGTCCTAAATCAAAACAGACAAATAATTGCCATCACTCGAGTATGATTGAACACGTACAAGAAAATTGCAATATGCAACCATATTATCCATTTTTTACAGTTGAATGCCCGTGGTCAGATTTGTAACTATATGCACTTTGGAGTATTGGTATAATTGTTTGAGAAGAAATGTCAATGGATTATAATGAGGACTCAAACCCTTACATTTAGAAAATTTCGGAAACTCTCGTACAGAATTGCCGGTGGCTGGTATCAAACTCTGAATCTCCAGAATCAGAGTCCGCGCTTTACTAGCGGCCAAGTCCAGATACATCTATAGCTCACATTTAATTATGCCTACAACGTGTTTGTATTTCGCTCGCGGCGTGGTCTCACGAATAAGACGGGAAGCCCAATCATAACAATCATGGTGGATTGGTAAACAGCGAACACGCAGGGAGCATCCAGTGGGACCGGTTTGTGGGAAAAACTACCTTGAGTAATTATCTTGCAGATGACGTCTTCGAAACGGATCCAAAACGATGTTTTTGAACAATAATAATTGTTATATTGCCCCAACCTACGTCATTGCTAATTTCTTACCGTACAATGCATTTGATAACCATGTTCTGGGAAACACCCCAGAAACACTGTGACGCATGCAGTCACACGCACGCACGCACGCAACGCACTTTTTTGTTTGCCCGCTGTTTGATATACAAGCATGTTTTACCCACTGACCCTCTTCAGAACACGCTATGCAATCGGGTGTTTGAGTAGTTAGGAAGAAACGTCCAGGGATGTTAGTAGGTATTAATCGTAGCTTCTGCATATAACAAGGGTAAATTTAAAAAAATCATTTAAGGTTGCTGGTATCGAACCAACGACTTGCCGAATAAGAGTATACATAGGCGGTGACACCATGCACACCGAAGTATAACCAACCACATTTTGTATAGAAAACCATAGGACGCCGTTGCGAGAATGTACCGGATGAACTCATTCTTTCCACGCGACACTCTTATTCGGGAGGTCGTCAGTTCGATATCGCCATCGACAATCCTGACTGCAATTATTCTTAAATCTTTGGGATCCTTCAAACGCTTGGCTAGATGTTGCACTAAGGCGATTATGACTTCACGAAATTGTTAAAGCTATTCTGTTAACATGCCTGCTGTCCATTTGCTTTATATTCTACCAGAATGGTAATCATGAGGTGAATTCAACTCAGTTTATTCTTGTAGACTCGTGAAGATAATTATAAGAGTGTGTGACGACGATACTGGCATCCATTAGTTTATCAAAAAGAAACAACACAATACTGACCTTCACACGCCACACTAATTGCCGTGTTATTGCTGAATATAATCATGAAAAGAAAAGTGCATATTTTGAGAGGAGCGCAACAGGTTGCTTGGTTCATGTGTACGACAAAAATATTATATTTCGGAGTGAAATTTAATTAAATAGATAAATAAATAAATTCGTATTCAGAGTCTACCCATTCAGTCATATAACTGATTTTCAGTGGGGGACTTGCACTCGAGCACCCGAACTATCACTAGGAAAACGCGAATGTCGGTAGACGAGTACCCGGTAACATTCATTTTCTTCCCCCTACCTAAGGCCTCGCTAGCCTATGATTGGCTAGAGTGGCGCATTAAGACCTTACAGTTGACGCGCCCTTATACCAACTAAACTTAAAAACCCTATTATTTATACCAATATAATTATCAAACTTAAATGCAAATGTTCCCGGGTACTCAACTCATGACTCGCTCACTCGTCTAACAACGACTTTGGCGTTTTCCTAGTCTAGTTGGCTAAGGCGCCGTTATACCCGGAATGTGAGGGACCTGGGTTCAATCCCCTGGTCGGAAAGATTTTGTAATTTCAAGATTGTAATATTTAATACAATTCAGAAATTAAAATCCATCCCGATCGGGGTTCGAACCCGAGTCTCCCTCATTCCAGGCAGGCGCCTTAGCCAACTAGACTTAAATTTTAAAAAGGTTTACTCAATCTCCGAACGGAATTTGGGGGTACCTTGAGCGTGCAAGATTCGATACACCTTGGGCACTGCATTTCACAGCCAGACAAACAACAATGGATTTTTTAATTTCTGAATTATATTAAATATTAACAATTCCACCTACGGGAGTGTTTCCCGACTATCCAAATCGAGAAATTCAAGATTGTATTTAAGAAAATATTATTATGTTTTGAAATGCATATAACGCAGTGTTGTATGTCATCTGTGACAATACTATGGAAAACATAGCCAGTACGAAATACGTGTAAATGTTGCAAGGTTTACTCAATCTCCGAGCGGAATTTGGGGATACCTTGAGTGTGCAAGATTCGATACACCTCGGGAACGTACCGCTTTTTTACCTTTAATTTTCATCCAAATAATCTGCATTTTTGGGAGGCTGTTCACAAAGAATGAGCCCGTGTCTCTATCAAAGCCGATTTTGAAATTTCAAATAATTGTCTCTTACACAAAATTGGGAAATTATTACAAATTAACTGTTTGGTGTCTTATTTACGGTCAGTTATAATAAGAAAAGTGAGCAGTATTTGGAAAATGTACCTTGATACCAACTATTTCACATTCTTATACTTAACATTTTGGTGCAAACCACAACCCGATAGGACAAATGATAGAGCTTCCAAGTGATCCTGACTTTACCTCTGCGTTCTGCGTAAAAGCCTGGTTTTCTAGTTCTCAGTAAACTCGTATCGGATGTCTGTTTAAAATTTCAGCTCAATCTATTCTGCGATTCGGCTGATTTTCGATGTACAGACAGACAGATAAACAGAATCACGGAAGAGCCGATATTCTTTAATGGTTTCCTCAGTCGCTTCGCTCCCTCGTCTAATTAATAATAACTAGGGAAACGCCAAAGTCGTTGTTAAACGAGTGAGTGAGTGAGCCAAGTGTCGAGTACCCGGGGAACATACCCTTTCCTCCCCAATACCTAAGGATCTAGCCCAGTATGAGGAATGATACCGGGTACTCAACACATGGCTCACTCACTCGTTTAACAACGACTTTGGCGTTTCCCTAGATATTTTAAATTGAACATTTGAAATGCGAATCGTGTTCAAAACGTATTAGCGTGAAACATTAACAAATTTCCAAGATAAAACAAATCACCTAAGTTTTATTTCCCATTTAACACCCCTCAAAAATGATATGGGGTGTAAAAATATAAAAAAAGTTTGAGCTAACGGGTATCGAACCTCAACCCTCGTGTGGTAGGCTAAATGCTTACCAATAGGCCATGCAAGCCTCGTAGATGTGGTCCCGATAGCTGCTACTAAACAAATGCTATCGATATTTTAAAAATCACATTTTTATTTATTGTAGGATTCATCGCAATGGATCTAGTTGATTTTGTTAGCAGTTCTCAAATTCGTACCGGATGTCCTGTTTAAAATTTCAGCCCAATCTGTTCAGCGATTCGGCTGATTTTCGACGTACAGACAGACATACAGACAGATAGAACAGACAGAATCACAGAATGAGAACCGTTCGAGTTGAATGGAGACACTCGGTCGCTCCGCTCCCTCGTTTAAATAGCACAAAATTAACAATATTATGTGAAATGTAATCGCATGGTTCTATACTTAATGGTAATAGTTCGTTGTGCATTTGCACGTGTCTCAACGCCTTAACTGTAACAAGGCTATTTGTATCAACCAGTGATTTTTTACGTTTTGATGATCCAAACCAACATATGAAAACATAAAACAATCTGGAAATATTGGAATCGCAAATTACAATTATTATTCCAACTACGAACGCAATTTTATTTTGTCCACGTATTGATTAAAATAGTGAAAAATTTATTAAAGTCACTTTAAACAGTATATTTTTGCCAAAGCTGTACATAATTCAAAACTTTTTTAATTTTTGCAAAAAAAATAATTCCTTTTAAATTTCCCCCCCCAAAACCCCCCCCCACCCAAGTGTCACCTATTTAAATTTTTTTGTACCCTAAACGGTCATCCTCAGGAAAAAGTTTTTAAAAGTTATTATTTTTTTTTGGTTTTTATATTAAAACCCCTTGTTGAGCCATTTTCAAGTCTTGATGGCCGTGTTACTTGGTAACCTTCGTGTTTATACCGGGATATCTTGAAAACGAGGGGATCGAAATCGGTGGAGAATAGGATGCTTTTTATTGAAGTATGGCTCGTCTTATTTTAAGGTGCATATAAAAAAAATTTTGAATTTATTTTTCCAATTTTTAAAATTGTTGACCAAAATTTTAACAAAAAATGATAGAATCGTATATCTGATTAAATATCAAACGGGTGGAAAAAAATAAAGAAGTAAAATTGAAAAAATCGGGTAATTTCGTAAAAAACAAACCACAAATAAAAATTTAAAAAATGGAAAAAAAATACTCTTTCTTCCCAAAGCATACAAAACTGTTTGTTTTATTTAAATAAAGGGGCTATTTTTAAATCTAAGATTAAAAAAATATGGGTATTATCCCGAAGAATATTTTTTTTTAATCTTAAGAAAAAATTTCTTTTTGTACACTATAAATTAAACATCAAAACTTTAAAAAGCTCCTAAAAGGGCAATGAATTGATAATAAAAACCTTTAAAAGGGTTTCGAATGATGGGAAGGGGGAAATGTAGGGTGGGGATTAAGTGCCCGGGCGAAAACGGGCTACCCCAACAGTAACCTTTTTTAACCTCCTAAGGTTGCGTTCCGTAGAAGCGACCCCGGGCCCACCATTCGGGGTCGATGGGGATTGTTATTTTCATGGGTTTTCCCCAACTCTGATTGTTGAGGACTGCCTTGGGTCCGAAAAGGTGGGGGCATCTACAAGGCCGGGTTTTTTAATGAAAATTGTGATATCTCGTTAAAATGTTCATAAATCATATCATTTCTAAATAAAAAATGTTTGAATAAAGAAAGAATGATTTTTGTCTACCCATGGTATTCGGAAAATTTTCGGTAATTGACTTATTCCCTGATTTTCAATGAAAAAATTTGAAAAAACCGCGCTTTCTTCAAAGACCAGCCCACGACCGAATAAAACTGTGGGCTTCTTGGTCTGAACAACAGTCAAAACAGCAACGCATCGCATACGTTTCTTGCAATCTGATCTGTCATTGGTGCAAATTGTGTTTCTTAATCCTTGGTCGCAGACTGGTCGTTCTGTCGCCTTTGCGGAACACAACCTAAGTGGCCACCCCACCCCACTCCGTGAGCATCTTAGTCCAGACAACTAGCAAACACCGTCCTAGTTCACCTTACACCCGAGCGAAGTGCTTATGTAATATTATTGTCCGTGCTTGAATAGCTCCCTCGCTTGGAGGTTACGTCGCGTGGACTATATAAGCTCTCGGAGACGCCAGTTCGAGGTCTTGGTCACTCGATCCTCCAGTTGTCCGGCTACAGATTCCTAGGAGCGGGAGCAGTCGTCCAGACCTAACCTAGACACCCACGCCTATAGTCACTCGATCTTCCAGTTGTTCGGCAGTAGCTTCCTATAAAGGAGCGGACTTAATCATCCAGGACCGCGGGCGCATTCTCCAGACACCAATATATCACGTGGTCTGGAAGATACGGGATTCACACTTACAGGTAAGTTACTATTCTACAGTAACATCAAGATGATACGACAGTGAATTGACTATGTAAAAGTTGCTTGAACCGGGAATCAAACCCGGGACTGATTGCAAACAGCGACAACACCCACTGTACCGACGAGCCACTCAAATCACAATGCACACAAAGAGTGCAGCAAAATGAATTAATATTGAAGATTAAATTTTTTTAACTTTTAAATTCCAGTTACAAACTCCGCCATTTTCTTATTCCAGTTACAAACTCCGCCATTTTAACTGGAATCTGTGTTGTTAATTAATTGAGTAAACATAAAAAGTCACGTTAATATAAAGTATTATAATGTAATTGGTCTAGGTGATGTTTTTTGTTTGTTTGTAGTGTGTAGTGTATGTAGAAGTATTTCACTAAACGTATATATAATAATTCAAGAAGTAATAGGTTAATATGTAAATAATCATCATTCTTTTTTCCACTTGATCATAGAACAGTATATTATAAACTTTTCCGACTTAGAGTTTGAATTAACATTACAATATCCCGTAAAAATATTTTTAAAAATGCATTTACATAAAAGCGTTCTTTAATCTACCCTCTATAACAAATAGTAATCTCTTGAATTCGAAATTTTTAGTCAAAATATCACGAATTAATAACAGTACAGTGAAAAAGGCCTCCGGCGGGTTTGGGCTCTGTCCCCGGGTCCCTGCCTCTACTCTCACACTAACACTTTCCAAAAATAGTTTCTATATTTACACTACGTATAATATATTTTACTTCCACAAACATGTACCATTTTAATAGGCTGAAACCGTTTGTTTGAGTTAGGGCTAGATGTGTCAGGGCAGGGCTTTTGCAAATACTGGATATGCTAATAGGGCAAGCACAACAAATTTAGCCCCAGGCCTCATAACTCCCAATACGGCTCTGCGATACAAACATGAAGCAGTATCAACCATTGGCGTTTATTTTGTACAAGGAATTGAAAGGTATATACGAATCTAAAATGTTTCAGTTACAAATCAACTGGTTGCTCAATCCGTGAGCACTCATCTTAATTTGTATCAACAATTTATATTAGAGTGGAAATGTACTATTAAAATGCCGATGACAATGCTGCCAGCGTGACGGAGTTTCTACTAAGCTGTTAGACCTGTCAAGTTTCTTACAGCTTACAAAACCAAACAATGAAACGGAGGAGTGAATAATTGGATGAGCGAAGCGAAGACTTCAATTTGACTTTGTGTTTTTTTGTTTGTTTTTTACTTACGTTACCCCAAGAAAAATAGCGCGGGTGTTTTGTTTTTGTTAGTTTTTTGTCTGTTTGTTCGCTCTCTACCGGGCAAACGGCATATGCGATCTTGATGAAAATTGGAGGGGACCTTCGAAATCTCTGAACTTAGACCTGTATTGTTTTTGGGTACAATCGAAGAAATATTTCTCATAAATATCGTACTTTTACGATTTTTTTCGATTTTTAGTGCGATATTTTCGTGATATTTGGCAAACGGCTATTCCGATATTGATAAAACTTTATGGGAACGTTTAAAATCACTGAAATCATATATGTTATGATTTTAGAGACATTTGAAAAATATTTATTACAGAAATCGTACTTTTACGATTTTTTTCCCGGTTTTTAATACGATACTTTCGTGATATTTGGGCCGATTTTGACCAAACGGTTGGTGCTACAACGTTCATATTTTACATTAACATAAAGAGTATGGTGATGTAGTGCCTCTTGAATGAAAAAGTTGAAAAAGTTGGTCAAAATTCATAGAAATGTTTTAATATAAGCCTTTTACAGGTGTAAAATGAACAAGTAATATCAAGTAACTATATGAAAAGTAAGGAGATTCCACATTGGACAGAAATATTTAAAAAAAAAACTCACCCATCAACGCGACTGGAAAAAGCGTTCGCGAAGCGGCCTAGTAATGATTTTTTTTAATAGTTCTCTTCGTTCACTCACCAAAACGACATAAAATAAATTACTTTTTTTTTTTCTAATTTTTACAACATTAATTGCCGCAATCACTAACATATAAATTTAAATTTTTGGGATGAGCGAACGAAGACTTCAATTTCACTGACCCCCCCCCATATAAATTTAGCTCTGTTTTTTTGTTTGTTTGTTTGGTTTTTTGTTTGTTGTTTTTGTTTGTTTGTTTTTTTTTGTCTTTTTGTTCGCACGTCCCGGGCAAACGGTATATGCGATCTTGATGAAAATTTGGGGGGACCTTCGAATCTCGAACTTAGACTGCAAACTTTTTTTGGGTAAAATAAGAAAAATTTCCATGAATATCGTACTTTTACGTTTTTTTTTTTATTTTAAGTGCGTTTTTGTGACATTTGGGCCGATTCTGACCAAACGGGGGGGCTAAAAGGGTTTCATATTTACATGGACATAAGGTTATGGTGATGTATTGCTTTTTTTGAAAAGAAAAGTTTGAAAAATTGGCCAGAATCCATAGATAAAGGTTTTAATATAAGTTTTTTGTAAAGGGTTTTAATAACAATTAACAAGTAACAATAGAAACTTGACAAAATCAGCAGCTACAATCATCCAAAAAGCACTTGCTAAGGAAAAGTGGTCCTACCCCAAACTAAAAAATTACAAAAAAGCTCATCCATCAACGCGGCGGGACTTAAGCGTTTTCCTAGTGTTTAATTTATTCGTTATCGTCGTCTATATTAATCGGCATGATTACTTTAAAAAGCAACCACTGAGCCGTTTAATAAAATTGCCACCTCTTTTTCCCCGACAAAACGGGTCAATATACATGTTAATTACACCAAACACTTGGGGCAATATAATATTGCATAGAAGTAAACAGCCTTCCCTTGAGGCAAGTTCAAGGCTGTTGCCATTGACCCACCGGAATAGTTACAGCTCAATAAAAATAGCCCGATATCGTTCTGTGGTCAGGCTAACCAGCCAACAAACAAAATTCAGAGTGCGCGAAGTCCCGGCTCGTAAATTTAAATTAAAATTAATTAAAAATGTTTTTAAATTGTAAAAATGTCATTCCCTTACTAGAAATTGGTTATGTGACTGAGCTGGTAGACTCCAAATATACGTATTTACTTTTTATTTGGGTATAGGAGGGTTTGGGTGTCATGGCCATGGTGTAGTTGTAGCGGAAACCATTTAATATTACTATGAAAGTCCCCATAGTTATTTTACCCTACATTTATTGGAGCTTTGATGATACTGTATGAAAGTCTGATTTGTTTGATTGGGACCAGGTTTTAGTAATGTGTACATTATTTAATGCATACTGTGCACTCAAATTTACGATTCACCAATCATTACAAATAACTTTTACTACTTTTTAGAGTTTCCCAAAATGAATTTTCTTGTTATGGCGGTTACCGTTACACGATACATTTCATTTTGTAGAAAACTCAAAATATCAAACCCGCGATGTCAATTAATGCAAATTGTGCATGCACTTTTATATTTATCATTTCTCAACAAACTTTCATTCATAAGGAATAAGGCACTTTATAAACTTTTTTTTTAAAGGTATACAAAAAAATTGGGTTTACTAGTTATTGCAGCAATACTGTGTAGTGTGTATTATAAAATAATTGGGTTTAGTAGCTATTGCAGCAATACTGTGTATTATAAAATAATTGGGTTTAGTAGTTATTGCAGCAATACTGTTTATAAGCGCAAGTCTTTACCAGTGCATTCTCAAGGACAAAGTATTATGAAACTCGATTTCTGAAAACATGTAAGCAAGTTCAAGGTAGGATGTAGTAGTAAAATGTTAAAAGGGGCAATAATTACTGTTTAACATTGTAGACTGCTGACTCTTCGTCAAATATTAAATGTTTTATAGCGCTCATTAAAAATATATCATGCTTCGTAACAGACATACGGTGTATTGTATTCATCGTTACAATGAAAACTCATTGCTATACTGTTATCAAATTATTACAATTGACACTTTTAAGTACAAGTTTAGCTCATTGTGGGCGAAATGTACGAAAGGTTAGCTGGCAGAATCCAAAATTTTTCTCCAGCTG
This sequence comes from Sweltsa coloradensis, assembly GCA_024449915.1. Lineage (NCBI taxonomy): Eukaryota > Metazoa > Arthropoda > Insecta > Plecoptera > Chloroperlidae > Sweltsa > Sweltsa coloradensis. The sequence goes on from JAMZAV010005506.1 coordinate 27,278, forward strand.
GGACTAGAATTAAGAGCTTTCCGTTCTCATCCCGGGGACAAATATTTGTAATTTTGATTTGTATTTAGGAAGAATTAGCTGGGGATTGGGTAATATTGGGGTTTTTTGTGAAAGAAGCGTAAATTTGGCTCAAAAAACTTACAAAGCATTCTGATCAATTCCCAGAGGGGGCCTAAAAAAAGTCAACTGGTTTGGGGTTGGGGGGGGGGGGTTTCAAACTTGGGGGGGGGGGGGAACTAAAAAAAATCCTCGGCCGGAATTTAATAAAAACAAACTCAAATTTTGGAAATATGGTTGCTTAGGGTTTTTTCATAACCAAAAAAAAAATTCATATTGACCTTACTTGAAAATATTAATAGTTTATTGCCTTTGCCTTTAATAAAAATTTGTGTTGTATTGAAAAAAAGTTTGGTGACCACTCTTTTTTGTCACAAATTTCCCTAGAAAAAGAATTAAAAGAAAAAATGATTTTGTCGTTGCCTTGGGGAGTTTTATTTTATGCCCTTTTTGACCTATGAACGAGAATTATGACCCTGCAGATACCTTAATTATTCGGATTTGTGATAGAAGCATGAAATTTTGATAAAACACTTATATAATATTCTGTTTAAAATAGCCAAGAGGAGGCCTAAAAAAAAGTTTACGGGTTTAGGGGTTGGGGGGGGGGGGGTAAAAAATTTTGGGGGTGGGGGGAAAACAAAAATACCATACGTGACCGAATATAATACTATGAAACCCCGTTTTTTTAATATAGTTGCTTTAAGTTTGCATAACTGAAAAAAAGCAACTTGACCTCACTTGTAAATTTTTACCAGATTATGGCCCTTTGCCCTTTAAAAACTAATTTGTGTTACTTTTGAAAGATAGCAATTTATGCCCACTCTTTTCGTCAAAATTTATCCCAGAACAAAAATTAAAAGTACAATATTTGTCGATCCCTTTGGGGGTAGAAAATTTTAATGTTTTTGGCATATGAACGGGAATTATGACCCAAATTTACCTTAACCTTTGGGGTTTTTAAATTGAAGCTGTTTTGGGCTCAATCCAATAATAAAAATATTTTGAAAAAAATTTGCAAGAGGAGGCCTACAAAATGCAACTGGGTTTTTGGTGGGGGGGATTTAAAACTTTTGGGTGGGGAAAAATCATACGTCACCGATATAAAAAAAAAAATTAATTTTAAAAAATTGTTGTTTAAAAGTTTACATAACTAAAAAAAAATCTACGTAACCTTCTTAAAATACTTTTGGGGGTTCTGACCTTAGCTTTGGTTCTGTGATTGGTGCTATATTTAAAAAAAATTAATGTAATGTGTTTAAATAGTAAAAACTCCATGGTGTGACCAGTAGTTTTATCACAAATTATCCCCAGAATAAAGTTAGGGCATTTTTTAGAACGTATAATATTTACACTTTATAATAAGCCTTTAGTTAGGTATTTTTTAAATAAATTTTTATCCATTTAAAAAAAAAAACATTTATCTTTTCAGTTACAAAAACTAAATTTTTCCCGTTGACCTTTCTACCCCTATGCCTCTCAAACTCTTGGGGTGCCACTCTAGGGCTTTCTACTTCTGGAGATAAATCTATAAGCCTCTCTCACTCTAGGTATGCCTCTCTATCTCTGGGATGCCCCTCTAGGTCTTTTTACTTTTGAGATGGTATCTATAACCTCTCCACTCTAGGGATGCCTCTCTATCTCTGGGGATGCCACTCTAGGTCTTTCTACTCTGGAGATAAGTCTATAGGCCTCTCTAAAACCCCTAGGGATCCTCTCTTCTTTTGGGGATGTTACTCTAGGTTTTTCTTCTGGAGATGACTTTCTAGCCTCTCTACTTTTTGGTATGCCTCTTATCTCTGGGATGCCACTCTTGTTCTTGACTTTCAGGCCCCTCTACCTCTAGGTATGCCTCTCACCTCTGGGGATGTTTCTCTAGGGCTTTTCCTTTGGAGTACTTTCAAATCCCCTCTACCTGTAGGGAGCCTCCTTTTCCCCTGGGGTGCCACTCTAGGGCTTTCTACTTCGGGAGATGAGTGAAGCCCTCTCTACCTTAGGTATGCCTCTCTATCTTAGGTATGCCCCCTACCTCTGGGATGCCCCTCTGGGCTTTCTACTTCTCGGAAAGTCAATAGCCCCCCCTCACCTCTAGGTATGCCTCTCTATCTCTGGGGTGCCACTCTAGATCTTTTACTTTTGGGGGAGACTCTCTAGCCTCTCAACTCTGGGAAAGCCAATCTTTCTAACCCCGAGGGACGACGAGGTCCTAGGCCCTCTGACTCTGTAGATGCATAGGCCTACTATTTTGGGGACGCCCCTATAAGCATCCACCTTTGGGGAAAAACCCCTTTGGTCTTTCTATTAGGAGTGCCTCTATAAGCCTCTCTCCCTCTGGAGATACCTCTCTAGGTCCCCTTTTTCCAGGGAGGGTGATCTCTAGACCCCTTTTTTTCTTTAGGGGTGCCTCTAAAGCCTCTCCTCTCTGGGGTGGCCATCTAGATTTTTTTCTCCTGCCCGGAGATACCCTTAACCGTTCTATCTAGGAGATCCTCTTTATAGGCCTCTCTTGCCTGGAGATGTCTCTAAAGGCCTTTTTACCTGGGGGGATGTCTCTCCAGGGATTTTTTTTCCCAGGAAATGCCTCCACAACCTCTCCGCCTCTGGTATGCCTCTATATCTGGAGATTCCATTCGGTGGCGTTTGATATTTTTTTTTTTTTCCCCCCCCCCCCCCCCCAAACCCCCAAACCGTGGACTTTTTTTAGGCCTCCTCTTTGTAAATTTAAACAGAATATTAGTATAAGTGTTTGAGCCCAAACTAAGCTTCTATCACAAAAAAACCTGAAAAAAGTAAGGACTTGGGTCAAAATTCCTTGTTCAAGGTCAAAGTCATGAAAAAATTACCCAAGGCAACGACACAACAAAAATTTGTACTTTTTTTTTTTTCATATGCTAGGGTAAATTTTTGAGAAAACGAGTGGTCTCCCGATACATTTCTTTTATGTAACACCAAATTAATATTCAGGTCAAAGGTCAATAATCTGGTAATTTTAACAAGTGTGGCAAGTATGATTTTATTCAGTTATGCAAAATTTAAACAACCTAATCCAAAAATTTTAAACTTCATAGTATTATATTTGGTGGCATAGGTTTGTTTTTTTTTTAAATTTTTCCCCTTTTTAAAAAAATTTTTTTTTTTTTTTTTTTGGTTTGTGTTTTTTTTGTTTTGTTTTTTTTTGTTTCCCTAAAATTGGGTTTGGGTCAAACCCCCCCCAAACCCAAAGGTTTTGTAACCCCCAAGGCAAGACAAAATTTTTATTTTGATTCTTTTTCTAAAAATTTGGAAAAAGAGTGGGGCCCAAAAATTTTTTTCAATACAAACAAAATTAAAAAGCAAATACTTTTTTGGTAATAATTACACGAGGTCCCGTACATTTTTTTATTACAATTTTAAGCAAACTATATTCCCCAAAATCTTAGTTTAGGTATGATTTCGGTGGCGTATGGTATTTTTGTTTCCCCCCCCCCCCCAAATTTTTTGACCCCCCCCCCCCCCAAACTGGGGACTTTTTTTGGCCCCCTTTTGGCAATTTGATCAAAATTTTATTAAAATTTTTTTATCAAAAATTCACGCTTTTTTTCAAAAAACCCCCAAATTTTTTGTGAATTCCCTCTAACCCCCTTGACTAAATCCATTTTGTTCAAACCGTGTTACAATAATTTATTGCGATCACTCTAAAAATTTAATTTAATTAGCGAAGAGCGCAGCGAACGTCCTACAAATTTAACTCAAACGGCACCTCTGAACTTGAACTGCCACGTTTTTGAGCGCAAACGAAAAATTTTTTCTCATTTAAATCGCAAATTTTACGATTTTTTTCGATTTTTTTAAAATGTCTTCACATATAACCCTAAAACTTTATTCGATTTGCAAATTTTTTTTACATAACCTTATTTTTAATTTATATATTTGTGTGAAATTTGAGCGCAATCAAAAAATTTTTCTCATGAAAATCGCAATTTTACGATTTTTTCGATTTTTTCAACATTCTTTGACTTATTACACCTACTACATGCTTTGTTCATCCGATTGTATGATTTTTCACAAAACCTTAATTTTGAATTAATATATTCTGTGAAAGTTGAGCGAAATCTAAAAATTAGTTTTCATGAAAATGCAATTTTACGTTTGTTTTTGTGTTTTTGTGTTTTTTTTTTTACATTTCTTCGACTTATTACACCTACATGCTGTACCGATTGTAACGATTTTTTTTACAGCCCCTTTAATTTTATGAATTATATATTGGTGTTAATTTGAGCGCAATCAAAAAAATAATTTCCCTCATGAAAATCGCAATTTTCCGCTATTTTCATTTTAAAAAAACGCTATCCAACAACGCGCCTGAAAAAGCATTTGCGAGCTTCCTAGTTACGATATTCTTATTCTTATTCTTATCATTTATTGTATTGATGCATACATTTTATAGAGTATATTTTTAAGTTTTCAGTTCTCTTCATCTATTCCCGCATTTAAAAATTGATTAAGTCGGTATTTAAATAATGAACAATGACTTTTAGTTGAACTGTTTTAGTGTTAACGATTCCCAATGTTTTATGTGGTTTGTTCCACTTTTTCCTGTCTTTAATATTTATGTCATTTAGTTTCATTGTTGCTTTATTTTTCAATGTATTTTAAATAGTTCAATGTATTTTCTCTGTATATTGAAAAGTAAAATATGATGATTGCTGATATAATAATGTTCTATTCATTTAGGCGGGAATCGCTGTTGAGTAAAATTTTCCAATTTGTATACATGAAAGTGTTTCTATCGAGCAGGTTATGCAACCACCACATCAGTGTCAATATACTTGAGTGCATGGTCTTCGAAGCCGGTCACTGCACTACACTTAGCCTGAAAGTCGATATGCACATGAAACAAAAGTACAAACGGAAATTACTTACGATTCACTTGTTTTACTGCGCGTTGTTTCCCTCTTTTTGATTGGAGTGATATTTAAAACCTTGTTCGACATTATTTAAAATACACACAGCTCCAAATTAACCCGGGACATAAAAAATCCAAATTACACCACTGAGCTCTTACTTGGATTACATACTTTTAGCAAACTTCAATATTTCGTTGTCCCTAACTCCTTCCTCAAGCGTAGGGCAGGGAAAAGGAGTTGAAGACTCCGAAATATTGCAAACTTTTAAATGTAAGTGATCCAGGCCCAAGATTTCAGTGTGTGTGTTTTTTTTATTATTATTGACATTATTTCTTTCTAATATCATCCTGCAGACGGGCACATTTTTTTTTTACTTTACTTTGTTTGTTATTTATTTAAAACCAATCATCATTCGAAATAAGCCGTCCACAGAAGCTTGTGCTGTTGGGCCCCACAACATGGGTGTGGGAAGAATTTGTCCACCATTCCTGCATATTAGCGCGTCTGACCACTTATATCTCGTCTTATGGGTCTGAGTAGCACAATGTCGTGGAGAACGAATATCCAAGGGTAATTCTGATTTTAAATAAAAAGGAATATCATGTTCACACATTATTCACACGTAAATACTCTTTGATAGTTCGTTGATTCGAACCCAGCTCCAGCGCCCAATCGAAAGTAAAATTTCATCGGGGTCTCCTCAGTCACAACAAGTCCTGGTTGCATGCTACTGCTTTAGTAGTAACAGTCTAGCGAATATTCCAAACATCCAATAGTTCCTACCCTAATTATCTGGTTAGTTACGTGGAAAGGGTAAAAAGTGAACTAATTTGTGTACAGGGCTTAGCCTACTAAACTTCCAAAGCTGGGTCCCTCGCACTAGCACTGAGCTGCTTCTGTTGACAAGTTCGTTTACCAATCATTAATATATGCAGTTTCTTTATTTGACTGAAAAGTTATGTATATAAAAAAATGAAAAATTCCCCAAACCCACCGTAGAAATTTTTGGAAAAAACACGTAAATATGCCCAAAAATCAACTCTATGTGGTCAGCCAAGTGTCTTCGTGTGCGCTTGTTTACACAACGATGTAAACATTGTGTGCCCTCGGAATGTTTGTCTTATCCCGCTAGGGTCACGTTGAGATGTCCTCAGTAGGCTGTATTTTGGTCAATGACCTTAATTAGTCGAGAAATAATGAACATGTTCAATCGGTGCGGTATTAGTATGTGTTCTTCGTCGCAGGTGGCTTCGTTCTTCTGCTGAGGTTCACAGCACCGACATGGACGCTGCGGAGTTCCGAGCTTTCGGGAAGGCGGCCGTGGATTATCTGGCAGACTACATGGAGAACATTCGAGACAAGTAAGTCACGTTATGGGGCTGCCCAATGAGCAATGTGTGTGTCCTGGGTCCTGTGAAGCAACCTGTTTCGTGTGTCCTACAGGGCGTGCTGCCCGAAAGTCACCCCGGGCTACCTGCAACCCCTGATACCGACGGAGGCTCCTCAGAAGCCTGACACTTGGCCAGATGTGTTGAGGGACATGGACCGCGTCGTCATGCCTGGAGTCACCCCCTGGCACTCGCCACAGTTCCACGCCCACACCCGACAGCCAACTCCTACCCGGCATTGTCGGCGAGATTGGGCTGAGTGCTGGCATCGGTTGTATCGGCTTCAGCTGGGTGAGTGAGTGGGCTCACACACCCACACACACTCACAAACTTTCTGTAACTCGATCACCTTTATTTCATTCAGGCGTATAGAGTTCACATACTTCGGTTCGAATGGATGCCCAAGAACAGCTTGTGAAAAATCTGAGCAATTTTCTTTGTCATAACATCAAACGCTGGTCTATTCTGGTAAACCCGATTATCCGTGACTTTTAAAGGAATAAGAGAAGATTTTCTTTGTATTATTTCTTATGTATGTCCATCACTCATTGTTTTTAACTGACGCTTATGATTAAATTCGTTGCTCTAGAGCCCAGACCTGCCAATCGGCATTTTGTGTTGTTTCCGATGTTTCTAATCATGTTGGATGTATTTTATCTCATCTAACGTGTATTGTTGTGACAGATCACGAGCCCGGCGTGCACAGAGCTGGAGGTGGCGATGATGACTGGCTGGGAAGATGATGGACCTCCCTAAGGAGTTTCTCAACTGCTCGGAGGTCCCGGAGGAGGCATCATCCAGGTTACCCTCATTCCCACGAAAGTTTGGTTGTTTGTGCCACATTCTTATGAAATATGCCTGTTTTAAAGAGAATTCAAAAGCTAAATTAGAAAATATTTTTTTTTTAGGCCAACTAGTTATGAATTTAAAAGTCGGAAAAGAGATTGGGTCCATCGTAATTTTCGAGCTAGGGCTTTTTCGGCAAAATTTTCCCACAACAAATAAAATGGGGGCAATCTTTTTGCCCCTTGACCTTGGAGGATTTTGGGCAAAAAATATATATATTGGCCATCATTGACGTACTCGACTATATTTATACTTTCTGTAAATCCTCTACGTTTTATTTCTGTAATTTTGGGAAGGGTTCTGTAAAGGTTTTTCAATAAGTGTGTCGGTAGACTCTAAATAACGATTTTTTAAAAATTGTATTAATTTTTGGAGCGTTTATTTTTGGGTGTTGAGTGCATATTTGTGTACAAGTTTCAAGACACATTTCTTAGTGCCCATTTTAGATAAAGTATTATGCTCTTACATCTATGTGAAACCAACAAATAAGCATGTTGAAGCCGATTAGGAATTTCACCAAAACATAATTTCAAAATTTCAGGATCTAAAAGCTCAAAAAATTCGTGTCAGTCACACGTACAAGATGCTGATGCTCTAGATTATAATTAAAAAATCATTGTTGGGGGTAATAGTCCCTTTAAAACCAGACATAAAGTACAAAGAATGGTGGTTGAAGAATGAATTTTTCAGGTTCTGCGAGCGAGGCAACGCTCGGGGGGTTGTTGGGGGCCAAAACAAAAGGGGGACTTTGCGGAGGATTAAAAACTAACACCCCGACGGGGACCGAGGGAGTATCAAGGCCAAAACTCGTCGCTTACACTTCTGGTAAACCTTTGCACTACCAAACTTGTCAATGTCATCATATTTACACATATTACGACGTAAGAAGACCGGTGAAGAGTTGACGTCACCTAACTTGTGGGTTCTGTCATTCCCGTATCTCTTTGGACATAGTATGTCCGGCAATTTAAAATGCTTGGCATTCTTAAAGAAATGGTTTGATTCAGTTTCCGGCTTGTTCATACCATAAGTTTAGAGCTGAAAACATTTTATTGTAAGTCGATTACGTGAGTTCGATTGATATCGTGCGACTTCTTTACGCTGTGGATAGTTTGTAAGCATTTTATAAATAGTTTAATAGAATAACTCTATTCTACGATTGGGATATATTATTATATATATTTTCTCTAAAAACACAAATTTTCAAAATTAAGATAATAAAATCAAAAATATACAAATGTATATAGAAAGCAACAGCCTCGCCTTTGGGTTTGCCAGTGCTTCAAACGCAAGATCGATCTCTGTTCAAAATTTTGGTTCAGTCAGAGTTTTTTTTTACATTGTAACGATTTGGATTAGCATTAGCAACTATAAGCACGTAATAAATCACATCAAAGTGCCCCGGCCCCAGAAATCATTTACTCCCTAATACTGAGTGTATTTATTTATTTATTTGCACACTCTAAGAAATCTTGGGTGATCTACCATTATACGAGGGCAACAATCTACAATTATGAAATGGTGAAGTCGTCTCCAGACTCTCATAAATCCGTAGAACTACCATTATATTTTAAAAGAATCCATTTTTCCGTTTTAAAAATTTAAAACGCGAACCGCAAAGTTTGAGATGATTTAACATGAATCGCGAGATTCGACGTTAACTTAAGTAGCAAACTACCTATTTACGGGGGCCCGGTTAATCTCCTATTTTGGGGAGGGTAGATTTGAAGGCAGCATTGTCACAGCACGGTATTTCTGGGAGAGATCACTTATATGTAAATGGTGATGTACTATAATGTTACCGGCAATCTACTATTTATCGCGCAGGCGAATCTCCCTTTTTGTAAGGGTAGATTCGCAAGCAGCATATTGTTACAGCACGATATTTCTGCGAGAGATCACTTATGTGAGAATAGCATATGTACTATAATTTTTACCCGAAAACAACTATTTGGGTCGCGGCAGGTGAATCTCCCATTTTGTGAGGGTAAATTTGGGCAGGCAGCATATTGTTACAGCACGATATTTTTTGCGAGAGATCACCTGCATCTGGATGTTTGATGTACAATAAATAATGTATCATTCAACCTATTTATCGCGGCAATTCGTATTGCTCAAGCCCGGTTTATCAATGACCAGTTAGTGTTTGGTTTCATCTAAACCCAAAACACTAACGGGTCATTGAAATCTGGCACATAAGAGAAACACTTTAAGTCTTTGACCCTTGCACTCATAACAAATAAATGAAACAAAACATAAACAAAAAAACATAAATCTCAGGACATATTATCGAGCATCGCAACAGGCAGCCCTTTGTTTGAAGACTACAAGCACCGATCATATATTAAGTTATGCTCATATACATCAAATGTGTAGTATTAATTCCTGTTTCCCATTAAATGGTTTAAAATTTTTAATCATTGAACTATTAAAAAATACCGTATACTTATTAGCAAGAACTGAACCATATGATTAAAATTTAAAGAACACAATAATAATACATGCATATTTAAAAAAGGGTTAGGCCACAGAGCAAGTGCACAAAGCCTACGATATTTGCGTCGATTGCGTTGTATCTATAGGAGGTAACTCCCTCTCGTATTCAGCGTCTTCTGTGGCGCAAGGTCTGAGTCTTTGCTTACAGTTGGAGTGTACCAGTTGGATCGATTTCGAGTCACCATGAAAAATTGTAACTTTATAATCGTGTCAAATAACATATGCTATGTATCCATTTACAGATGTTTGATTGTGAAGGAAATATATAAATTGAACTAGTACTAAATACAATAATTAAATATTAAATAAATCTAATTTTTAGTTTTTAGTTTGCTTATTTGCTCCTAGATCGCGTACAGGCGCTTAGGACAATTATGCGTTTGACTAAAGGAACGAATGATCTAAAATTTTATGTGAGTGTAGTTCGCTCACAAGAAAACTATGTTTGACTAACGGAACTAGCAAGCTACAATTATATAAGGGAAGGCTGTGCACGATGTAAATAACGTTTACTGAAACGAAACATACGATCTACAATAATGTGAGTGTAGTTCGCTCACAAGAATAGTACGTTTGAATACAAACGGAACGAATGATCTACAGTTATGTGAGAGTGGTTGCTCATAATACATATCATAGGTGACTAAAATGGGACTGGAGATCTACCATTATTGGAGGGACTTTTAGCATTCAAGTGTAGTAGATTGTTCATAGCACGTAAGCGTACATCTACCATTAAAAGTTGGCAGCTCCTCTTCCCAAATAACATAATTGTAGATCATACGGCGAATTTCCTTACAGTGCAACTGATTCCGAGTGGCGTTGTGATTGTCTCGTGGTTTCCTCAGATCAGTCCAAATCTAGTGTGGAGAAGGCCGGCCTCCTGGCGTCGATGCCCATGAGGCTGGTTGCTATTTATCACCATTGCGACTGAGGGCTCCACCGTGGAACAAGCTATGACTGAGGACAGGGCAAGAGGCCTCATCCCCTGCTATGTAAGTCCTAGACCCACAAAAGCATTCGTAATCATGTATCGTAGTTTCTAGTTCAGTTTGAGAGTAAAAATCTACCTCCATCATTCCTTTGAGTACGTTTTCCATTTTATATCAATTCAATACATTTACATTTTCATTTTCTTTTGATGTTGCGTGATTTCTAATATTTTGAAAACTTTGTCGTACATATAGACTACGATTAGCAACTAATTATTTATTCGTTACATAATACCCCTTGTAATTGTGTTCTCACTATATAGAAATCATCAATAAAAAAATATGTTATTAAAAAAAAAAATACTAATAACAATAATAAAAGAGTACGCTATGGTCGAGCTCTGTGCTCAACCTTGAAGACTGCATTAAAACGGAAATGGTGTGTGTATCAATCAATTATTACAAACTAAGAAATTGAATAAGTATTATTTCCATGCACCCTTTCTCTACGTTTTCCTGAGTTTTTGCATCGCCTTAAGTAGGTCTAGTGTTGTTTCTAGACCACAATACTGGCCTACCGGGACATACTTATCTGTTGAAAAAGTTTGCGTAATCCACATGGAATTAAATAGTGGTGGCTTCACAGTTCGTACTGGGCGTGAACGACCTTGAGTGTGATCAAGAAAGGAATCAGAATAAAACTGGTTGGTGGCAATTAACATTATTCTTATGACATACGTTTCTCAATTTTACAAATTATCTGCATTTGTGCGACAATGCGAATTGAACAATATAGCAAGTTAGATTCAGTGCGACAATATTTTTTTGTAGCATTAAAGATATTATGCACTAGTAACAACTGTTTCATAAAAAAAAACTCGACACCTATTTATATGGAAGTTAGACATAAGTTGTAATTTTATTGGTGGTTTTGAAAGTAAAAAACGTGGGTTATAAGAGGAATATTGAAATGGGTTTTCCTGCGGAAATTCATCAGTATATGGAATGGATACAAAACTATGTTTCTTTCTCCTGTCAACTAGCCTTGAGAACTCTTAAATTCGGATACTCTTTGCGTGAAAATTACTTATTAGACGAGGGAGTGAAGCGACTAAGTCTCACCGTTCAACATAAACGGAACTCAGCCTATTTTTAATTTGTCGGTGAGTGAGTGAGTTCGCTCTAGAACGGCCGAACGGCTGAACAGATTGCGCTGAAATTTCAAACAGACATCCGTCTTTACTCTTTAGCGTGCTTGAGCAAAATCCGTGACGATACTCACAAGAAATAATTAATCGAAAAATAGGCTGTTAATGTGTAGAATTTTAATTTTAAAGACAAAGGTTTTGTTCTTTTCATTTTTATCGAATCATGTTTGGGCAGGCTGTGACTCTATGCCCGTGGAACCCCAAAGGGGTATCGAATCTTACACGCTCAAGGTTTTCCCCCTCTATTCCACTGGGATTGAGTAAACCTAGCAAACTTTACACGTATTTCGTACTGGCTACATTTTCCATAGAACTGTTTAATATGCTTTTCGAAACATGTTTTATATTATTTTATACAATCCAAAATAAAAAAATATACCGACTGTTGTTTGATCCCGGGTCTCCAACATTCCTGGATAAAGGCGCCTTAGCCAAGACTAGGAAAATGCCAAAGTCGTTGTTAGGGCGAGTGAGCGAGTCGTGTGTATGAGTACCCCGGGAACATTTGCTTTAAATTGATTGATAATAAGGGATGGGAAGATAAAGGGGTTTTGAGTTTAGTAGGTATAAGGGCGCGTCCACTGTAAGGCCAAAATGCGGGAGGAAAGACCCATGCAGACTTTATCCAGCCTTATATAGGTAGGGAGAGGAAAGCGAATGTTCCCGGGTACACAGCACATGACTAGCTCAATCGTCTAACAACGACTTTGGCGTTTTCCTAGTACCTAATTAAATAATTTGGAATGTTTGGGCAGATAAAAACACATTTTTGTCATGTTTCAAATTAATAGAGTCGATTGCCATCTGTAGAGAAACAATATTATTGAGGAATTTGTCGATGAAAATTACTATGACCTGGGGAATAATGAGATGCTGTTGCTGATTTGAAATAGAACCTGGTTTTTAATAAATAATTTGAATAATATGTGATAAACTGACAAGTGAGTTGGTTGCCTACCAGGGCATTTGCTATTTTGAGTCGGTTGTGATAACGAGAGTATCGATGGTTTTCGAAAATAGATTTTTCATCGTTTAAGAGATATCGATTTCAAAAAGAATCCGCCAAGTGCATGAAGAGCTCTGGCTAGCCACAATCTAAATTAAGATGTTATTGTCTAAGGTGGTAGCCACTCTGGGAAATAAAGGGCACTTTCGCTTCGATCCGCTAAGGGAGCTAGCGTCAGTCTGCAAGAAGTTCGACGCCTGGCTGCACGTCGACGCCGCTTATGCAGGTTGGTAACTTTATTAATTAGCGTCGTTATATTTTTATATATAGAATAAGTAGATTATCGTTTTTCAAGTTCTTTATTCTTCAACCCCTAACACAGCGCCATTTATTATATTGATTAAAAAACAATGCTGCGTGGGCCCTATACTGTTCTACGAAAATTGCTAGATTTTGGCGCAGTCTGTTTTTTGCTTTAGCGGAAAGGAAAAAGTCAATCCCCCAAGTTTAAAACGATTTTTAAAATCAAAGTAGCTATAGGTATTTTAATTCGGTGACTCCCCAGGTGCCGCCTTCATCTGCCCGGTATCGCCCCCGAACCCCGGCGTAGACCAAGAGTCCTTAACTTCAACCCTAAAGGGGTTTTGCTCGTCAACTTCGATGCTCCGTATGTGGTCAGTACACCTTGTAAAGGCTATTGGCACGCACACACCCTACTCATTTTGGGGTAAATTGCTGCTTTATTTTAAAATTATTGTAATGATACAATTTTGCATTGGTTTTGACCTTTTGGCTGCAGAATCGATTTGTCTTTGTTTTGTTTCTATAAGAAGGTAAGTTTACTAATTGTAAAAACTTTATATCTTTCAAAAATTAAGAAAATGAGCTTCCTGCCACAATAAAGTTGCTATACAAATTTCCCTTGGAACAAGTTCATTAATTACTCGTGTTTTTCATGGTAGTCGGAAAATGGTTTTTCTCCCCAAACATTCCTTTCTTTTATCAGTGGATCGTATTTACCCACAACTTCCTTGTCAGTAGTCTCAGGACCCTGACGGATCTACTTTAATTAACACCCCTGTCTGGCATCTATCTAAAACATCCCGTCTTGTATCTATCTAAAAACCCCCTCTCCTCTCCTTCAGGTGAAGGACGCCAATACCGGTGGACGCTTTAGCGTGGGCCCCATCTACCGAAACACAACCACCAGACGGAGTGTGCCCCACTATCGCCACTGGCAGATCCCCCTTGGGCGCCGTTCCCATCCCTCAAACTCTGGATGGGGCTGGTCTGTACGCGTCAGGGGTTGCAGGATCACATCCGGAGAAAATCGCGCTTGCGCAACAGTTCGGCAACTGGTGCGCGCCGACGAGCGCTTCGAGGTCGCCATCGGGTGGCCATGGGAGTCGTGTGTTTCAGGCCAAGGGAGAGGATTTTTTCTGATATTATATCCCCTGAGATAGTACAAAACAATACCCTTCGCTGTCTTCTTCCCCCCCCCGTATGTAGTGTGAGCTGAGAGGTGGACGTAAGGTTTGTTGCTGATTTGCATTTTCCCACAAAAAACCCTTCTTGTGGTAGTTCGGGAAAAGTGTTGTTCAAAAATGGATTACTCAATACGCCATTTTCCCAAAGCTAATTCTTCAATCATTTTTGTCATTGTTCTTATCTAATCAGCATGTAACCTTTCTCATATAATCTTCCCAATTTGCATTTTTTTTTGCCCCTTTTATATCCCAGTTCCCCCCTCGGGGCCCGGGTAGAATAGCCCGAGCAGGCTCGCTAATCGTAAAAGGCGATTTAAGAGAAAAAGTCCACCTCGCAAACATCAGTAGTAAAGCGGGGGTATCTTTTCCCCAAAAATAAGGCAGCTCTGGCAAACTCGTCGGGGGCCTTGCCCCTTTCCCCTTTCGACCCCCCGGGGTGATGACAAGACACAAAAAGAACGAAAAGGGGGCAAAAAAGGGGGGC